>JAQFXM010003152.1:0-21392 GCA_034693345.1 Entomobrya multifasciata | reverse complement strand
AGCAAACTGAAGTAAAATATGGGGAAATGTGAGAATATCTTGCTATCAATATCATGCTGCTGGTGTTTGATTAGTCTTGACATCAAGACAGTCAAACTTTACGCCCCCTCACTAGTCATACTTTCTAAATAGTCAATTGTCAATGTTCGTTCATAAATGTAGTATGTAGTATGTACCATGACCATTTAATTTAGTAAATTCCATCTTTAAATGGGCATATAATATGTATAATTTTACAATCAAAATTACAATACAATGCGATCGAAAATATCAGTTCTTTCATCAACCATTAATTGTTTCAGCAGAAGTAAAGTAGTGCATACTTTCTTCGTGATTCTAATGGTGAATGGGAACGGGAACCTACATAATATTGAGAAATAGAAATATCATCATCATCGCTACATTTTCATAACATGTTATATGTTCATTTATAATTTTCATTAACCACTAAACGCCCCTACAAATTCCAAAACTTGTTCGCTTTAACGCTGTGTGCACGATGACAAGTCAAGTACATATTTCATGCGAATCTCTCCCTAGTGTACCTACTCATTGTATTGTGCAGAGGTGTTTTTATTTTTCAAAAATAGACTTGATGAGTCTAGCTTCGGTAGCGGTAGATTAATTTTGCTCAAAATATATTTTCAAAATATGACAACATTGCCGACAACCATGTTGGCATTTTGGCATCCAAAAAGCATTTTTACTGCATAAATACGTCATGTAAGCAGCACTGATGTTTCCGACAGTTAATGGAATAAACATGTTGTGTGGACCAAATGAATAAAATAAAAGCTTCAATGCGATAAGACTTTAGTTCATCCTTTTCGTTCTTATTAGCGGAAAGCGTTTAGCACAAATAATATAAGTGCTTTAATAGTAAAAAGCATAAAAAATATGAGAATAATGTCAGGCCAGCAGTTCTACAAGTAAATTTGTTTTGAGACTAGTCGACAATCCAACATAATATTTTACAAGCTTATTATTACTATACTACCACATCCCTTTTTGAATTAACATCCGAGTGTCAACTTTAAGTTCATTATTTGCCAAATTTTTGCCTGTTCATTTGTTATACATTCCATTATTCTTTCATTTACATGAATAATGAGTGGCTAAGTAGTAAACGCTAGACGTGCAAAAACCACAAAAGTTTACAACAACTTTTTTGTGGTAAAACAGAGTAAAAAGGCGTTTACAATGAATTTGCACAGCTAAAAAACTTGTACGATTGAGAAAACACAGAAAAGCCGGTGTAATGTAACCTATTTTATATTTTCAGTACATGTTTCTATTTCAAAACGAATGCATATTTTTATTTGGATTCTATCCACTCTGCTCTGGTAATACTTTAAATCTATCTAATAAGTACTACGGCTCATTATCTTTGTTGCATGCATGAAAGAGAAATTGAATGGCAAGTATACGTCGGCGAGAATGGAGATGTTGATATGATGATGATGGTGATGTGATGAGATGACTAATAATATCTTATACTAACGTCATTCACTTTGATGCTGATGCTTGTTGCTTTTCCCAATAAACTGACAAACGAGAGGGCTTATATCGAGCTATCATGATAATAGAATAGAATGAACAAAAACGGACGAGTTTCTTCCCTCTGTCTACTTCATGGCAGGGAAACAGCTTACATGTGTGAATATGAAACTAAAATGCATATCAACAGCTCAAAAGAGAATGATAATGGTACAATTTATAAAGAGTGAATGCTAAATACAAAGAAATCAAACAAGCCACATAACATCACATTACTCGTTTAGTTTTCTATATTTCTCTTTATACACTTTGTACGAGCAAAATGTGTGGATTGGATTTTCCTGCAAGAAGTGCAGTGAAACCATCATATTTAGTCTTTCAAGAGTCTCTCAGCATTCATAACAATCCATACCATAAACCATCAACCAACAAACTTTCAACTTTGGTTTTTCTGTGATTCTTTCCCTGCCTTGTCTACATCTCTCGCACAACATTGCACCAAGTATTTTTATATGATATAGAAAATAAATTACAACTTAGTGCTGAAAGGCACACATACGATAATAACACAGGATTGGATTGGATTAGACACAATATACATTTGTGTCATTTATGTTTACTTATTTGATGCTCGTACAAAAACACATTCCCACATTTTGACTTTTATACTCTCTCAGAGAGTTGACTTCTTGGATGACTGTTCTAGTGCATTTTATTGTTCATCCACATAATAATATTATGACCTGCCTGCAAAAGATGAATATGAATATATCGCCATAAAGATCATAAGTATCAGTCATCAGTGGTGGCGGTGTTGGTTGGTGGGTTGCCGTTGCGTTGTCGTGCCTTACTTTTTGGTAAACTGATTATTAAACAAAGTGCTTATATAAAAATTTGGTATACACACAGCAAACATCAATATTTGTATTCGTATTTCTATTAAGATTTTTTCCCTATACATCATGATAATCAGTAACATAACACATTATAATATGGCAGCTATTAATGTGTAAAAATACAATAAGAAAACAACAAGTGGACTGTGTGTCGTGTGTATGGGATTTGGGAGAAAGATATCACACATTTATTTTTTTGGTTAAGCCAGTGGAGATATCCACATCCACGCCTAGTTCCGAATGTTTCATATAGCACATAATAATAAGAAGAGTAATGAATACTCATTTTATCAATAAAATTTAGTATTGACATCATTTGCCATAAAGCTCCTTTCATTAAAGCCAAATATACTCGTAAACTCATCGTTGCACAAAAAAAGGCTTACGCTTTGAGGGATAGACTGTTTTGTCAAGCTAAGCCAAAAAGGATTAGTCCCTCGTCATTGAATAACGTAGCAAAACCGGAAATTTGACAAATAAGGTAAACTAATAAAATTTAATAACTTCTATTGTTTTTGAAGCAATGATCCCCAATTAGCAATGATTTAAAAAAGAGTTTTGCTAGATTGTACAAGTCAAAGTTGTTATATGTTCAAATTTGAAAGAGGGTTTCCTTTGAAACTTAAACCGGATATTCAAAATATAAAATCCGAACATTCATGATATTTCCCCTTGTTGTGTGTATGTCATATAGTCAGTTTGCTATTCGTGTATATCTTTGAAATTGTAATGTATCCTTGTAGGCAATATATGTGTAAAAGAAATTATATGCAAGAGTGTTTTTTATTTTTTTTAGTGTTCATATCGTCTTTCGCTGTTGGTTGCGCACATTTTCAACGTGGTGAATAGTCTGACTTTTGCACAAGAAAAACACCTCATCTTCATCGCACAAAAATGTCGGAGACTACTAATGTGACTGACGTTGCAGAAGAGGTTGATCAATTAAGTTTGGATGCTAATTACAAGCCACCACCTCAAAAGACAATTACAGAGATTTTGGAGGCGGATAAGGAAGATGAATCGTTAAGACGTTATAAAGAGGCCTTGTTGGGAGGAGCTGCGGCTTCTGGGGCAAATGTGATTGTTGGTAAGTTATAAAAATCCTAAACTGTTGCATGTACATGTACATGCATAATATACTGTTGTAAATTCCCTATGTTATAATTTGTAATGTAATAAATTACATTTTTCAATTCAATTCAATTTTTTTTGCAGAACCTAATGATCCCAGAAAAGTAATTGTGAAAAAGTTGGCCTTGGCAGTAGAAGGCATGCCTGACAAGGAACTTGACCTCACTGGAGATTTGACAAAACTGAAAGAGCAAAAGTTTAAAATTAAAGAAGGCGTTCATTACAGAATTAGGATCGATTTTATAGTACAACGTGAAATTGTTCATGGGCTGAAGTATGTTCAAAAAACATATCGTAAAGGAATACCAGGTAATGAATGAAACTACCATTCACTAACAAAATACATGATATTATCATCAAAAGAATAATACAATATCTAAACTATGAACTAAAATGATTCTAAACAGTGGATAACATGTCGCACATGGTTGGATCCTATGGTCCTAAGACGGAAATACAAAGTTATATAACTCCTCAGGTAAATATAAGTACAAAAGTTGGAATTAGTGTAGTGGCTTATGTTGAAACAATAAAACATTGTAAGTAGCTTAAGTGGTATACTTAATATAATTGAATTATTTTAATAGGAAGAAGCACCTAGTGGAATGCTCTACCGAGGAGATTATTCTGTTTCCTCAAATTTCACCGATGACGATAAAAGTTCTCATTTGAAGTGGGAATGGAAATTTGAAATATGCAAGGATTGGTAAAAAGTTCGCCAAAAATTACCATGAAAAAAGCATAATCATTTGAAAAAAAATCTGCTTTTCTGCAATGGTATAGTTTCTAATTATTGAGATATACATATACCTAAATTGGTTAAACATATACATGGTCAAGGTACCTTTTTGCAAAAAACTGGAAACGAGACCTATACAAGTCAAAATGCTTTATAATTATTATATTTTTTCTTTATATTATACTATGTACCAACAAAAAAGAGCAATTCACAAAATATGTATTATTAAGAGTCATTCATTTACTTTATAAGAGTTTTATTATGTTTTAAATAATACTACAAAAATATGATCTTTGCAATAATTTTGCTCATCGTTTTTTTGTTTGTTTATTTTTTCTTAGAATTTCTTTGTTTCACTGTATCATGCACATGCCATAGCCATACAAATAATCAATCACAAAAACTAAGGCAAACTTAACTTTAGTGCAAAGGCATTATGATCAAAGTTACCTTTTTTGTCATGACATTTATAAAAATGCTAGGATGAACTTTAACTCTAGGTTTTGCATGCATGTTATTTTAAATATCAAACCCTTTTCCTTCTATCTATGATACTGGAAAATTTTAAATGTGATTATAGATTTTACGCACATCTCATATCACAACTATGGAGGCCTTTAATTACTTAATTCTCTAAGACTTTAAATTAATTATACTAGGATATAACAAATCGCTACAATCATATTAAAATTTACACTTATCCATACAAACTTCATCGTACTGTACTTAATTCAAGCTAAGAATGCTGTAACAAAATGTATTCAAGGAAGATCAAAGTGTTTGGAATTCTGAACAAGTTATCAGCGAACACACGTGAAATTAGTTTTGCATAAAACATGTATAAATTCACGTAAGCAAAGGGACAAATGTAGCATTGCTAACTATAATATACTTGTTGTCGTGGCAAATGAATACTTTTTTCAATGCTTTTTATTGCAAAGTCCAAGTCAAGTACTCATTAAATTCAAGATTAGAAGAGAGATTTTTTCAATTAAAAACTCCAATTTGCTATCCCCACTTTGATCTTCCTTTTAATTAAGCATATTATATGTATCATGAATTATATGAAGCGCTTCCAACGAGTTAACTTTAATGAAACAACTCTCACAGTTACAAAGACAGACTATCACATTATTAACTTATTATATAAGAGCAGAAATGATGATACAGTGTTCTACAAACTTAATTCAAGAATACTGGAAACTGGAAACCTTTATCGTGCCTGATAAAATTGCTTTCATTATGAAAATGTTGGAACTTATAGTATTTGCCTTATCTTTAAAGTTGTAGTGATTTGGGGTAAAATAAAAAAGATTTGTACTTCGTCCAAATTATCTAAGCTATCAGTGTAACATTGTTGAAAAATATATTATTCATAGCCAAAGATGATTAAATAAATTACAATGTTTGAAAGTAAAAACTGATTTTCAATTCAACTACACTCTATATATACTCTCAACTTCTTAAATAATATGAGAATGCATACAGCTGAATTGATTAACGCGTGATATCAACTCATGAACAGAACTATTTTAATACTGAATTCACTTAATTACATCTAAGCATAAGCTTTTTTTTACTTTGACGCATATCGCATAATATTATGTAATATGTAAGTAGTGGTGACTGGCGACTGGTGTTTCCTGCATTTAACTTTACCTTTACGATTTAAAAAAGTAGAAATCTCTTTGAATTTTAACCGGCCATTGTAATAATTTAACTAATCACACCCTATGGTAGCCATTTTATTAAAACGACCACAACCCAACAGCCAGAGGAGGACTAGATCTGTAGTCGAAACCACATTTCCGTTAAGTTTTCTGGTGACCACGCACAATCTCAAGTCACCCCAAAACTGGATGTTGATGCTGCCTGTGCGTTTGCAAAAAACATTATAGCTATAGCCGAATTTTTGTTTTAACTCATACACTGCTAAGAACAAAATATCACTTCATCACACTGTAGTTTAATAAATATTTATTACCTAATCAACGAGATAATATTTTTGGTATAATTGAATTGCCAAGATTTAGGTGCCCAACTATGGTAGGGAATGTGCATTTCGCAACCTGCTTGCAACGAATACTTCCGCAGTACGAGGTCGGAGTCTACAATTTTCAAATTATGTCGCAAGAATTGCAATTTAAAACAGGATTGCTGATTTAAAATATTCACATATGCGATTTTGGATGAATCATAATTAGTTTTCTTCCTTTGGTTTCTTAGTGAACAAACGAACCTTACTCAGTGTATGCAAGTTAACCGTCAGTATAGCAACTGGAAATATATTTGATTAATTTTTTCTGTCAATTAAAATTGTGTCATTAAAAATACCTGATCTTTTATGCTGCACATATAATCGTAGGCATATGAATTATTGATATCCAGGAAATAAAATTTTTGAGATAGGGGAGTATGAAGTTGAAAACCTTTCCCTGAGACAAGCGACTCCATGACAACATGTATTGACAAAACAAAAATGAAAACGAAACTCGACTGACTCGCTGAACATAAACATAACGGAGAAAGCTTTACTGTGCAAAAATATCTACCATGATAATAAACAAAATACAAAACAGTAAGTATCAAAAGCATACAAACAAAAATATTTTTGTTAATTACTACAGTTTAACACTATTGCGCCTGAACCAAGTTTGCAGTACAAAGAAGCACGTGTCAAACTACAAACTAGTTAATTACAAGTTTAAAGATTAGCAAGTTTGTTTTCGTTGAAATTTTTTATTTGCAGCGTAATATTTGAGTGTGTGTTCATATAACATAACGTTATAGTATTTAAAAATATATATATAAACCTTCACATTATGAGCATACATGAAAGTGAAATGTGATTTTTGTGATTTTAAAACATGAATTCTTCTAAAGCCAACCACCCAAGCGTCCGAACGGAAAAAATGATTTTCCAAGGACGAACCGAACAATTGGACTGGAAAAAAATTGGTGAGTAAGGAATTCGGATGTAAGGCAGTTTAAGCCGATTTTAATTTGCAATTGAGATAAACATTAGTTCTATGCAACTTTTAGGCAATAAGTAAAAATTATTAAAACATAAATGTGTATTCATATTTTGTCTGAAAACATTGATATTTAAACGTAAACTGGTTATGAAGTAGTTAAAATTGAAAAAATTACTTAATTCATCACCTGTGGTCTTCATTTTTCAAAATCGTTTTCAGCTTCCACAGACATTGACACCTTAATCCATGAGGGTGACGCAACTCAGCTATTGGACCTGATTAAACCCGTGACTTTCTGTAAAGCCGATACGGAGTTTGATGACGGCCGAATTAGAATTGATCCAGCTTTTATCAAGGTTTTTCGTATCAGCCAACTTATCTCTGAATTCCTTCTGGCGTCCCAGGAGAAAAGTATTGAAAAGCTAACTAATCTCGAAGAAAAGTACAATGAGACAGAAAAGGAGAAAAGGAAACTTGCAGAGGAAATCCTTCATCTCAAAGAAATGCTAACGAGTGCCAAGAAAGAATTAAAGAAACGGAAAGAGATGCTGGCTTCCACTCAAAACGAGATGCTGGGGGAAAATAACAACGATGAATACGATCAGGTAAAAGAACTTGAGAATTTCGCTATCTTTTGAAATGCTTTATCCCTAAAAAGGATTATGTATTTGCTTTCTTCTATATCCTTTGACAAATGAAAGCATTAAAAACTTTGCTGTTAGCGTGTTAAACTAGTGAAATTTTGTTTAAGGAAACTAATCCAATTGAACCCTTATCCATTTTTAAAGATAAATTTTGTTAAGCAGGCTTTGTAATTTCATTTGTATTTTTTTCTCTTGATTTCTTTTCACTAACTTAAAAGAAAAGTTCAAGTCTTAAAGCTATGTTTTTGTATACCGATTAGCAGCTTTTTCATCTATTTTAAAATAAGTTCTATATTCTGATAGTGGATAGATCAAGATAAAAAATTAATTAACTGTACTCATGCTTCAGTTATTTCGTTAAAAATAACTGTAATCTTTATGTTTATTTTTACTTACACAGCAAAAATAAAAAGTAATTAATTGCATGTTTTCCCGAAACTATTACAGTGCCCTTATTGCTCAAAGAAATTCCTTCGACCGGGATATCTTCTGGCTCATATCCAACGAAGACATCAAGGTCTTCCAGCGAATCCATTATACCCATCATATAATTCTGGAGCATCAACTGTTGTTTGCCACCACCCACATGCACCACCCTTATTACCACATAATTCACAGCAGCAACATGGCCACCAGCAAGGGCCCCATAATGGATTATATGACTCCTCAATTACTGTTACGCAAACACCACATGGTCAAGCGCTGCTTAATCATTCGTTATTTCCTTCCGTCCACACGCCTTCCCCTTCCATTTTATATGGCAGTAATCAACAACTTGGACCAAGCAATCTCTCTTTCACGGGATCTGTCACATCTTTAAATAACATTCCAGCCCACAATCAAGGAAACTTCACAGTTTACAATAATAATGCCTTTGGGTTGGGTAAACGAGAATCCTTTACGCAAACAGCAGTTAACGGTAAATTAATCTGATGATTAACGTTGTTATTTTGATAGAAACTGATTTCAATTTTTTTTTTATAGATCAAATGAAAATATAATGTTTTTGCTTTTTTATGTTGAATGAAAAGAAAAATCATCTCATTTGGATTTACTGCTGGAGGAAAAGCAAAATATTTCTTCGGAAAACAGGAGCTCACAACAAAATCAACAAGCCCCTTGCCTTAGCTCAGATAATAACACTCCAGATTCCCTAAATCAACTTCCACCTGCTAGCAATGCCGCTAACCTTCCATCGCAAATGGAAACCCTGATGCGACCTCCATTATCCACACCACCATCACCGTCATATCTTCAATCGCTACTTGGTAAGAAAAACAGAAAAAAAGTATTTTAATTTGATTTTTCGTTTGAACATGATTATCGAATCCAATCTTGTGTAAATAGAGAATTACACCAAATAAGTTGCTCCAAGTTTTATTCCCACTCCCACCGTTATTTGGTGACCATCAAAACTTATGATAACCGACCCATGCATGAATGTAGGCATTCATTCAATTATTGCTCCAAAAAACTGTTACTTTAGTCCACCCACTCATCGATATGTGCCATAAAAGAATTTCCCCATTGCCCATAAAAGAGTTTAAACTGCTCCTATTAAGTAATTTTGTTTTTGCCTTTTTTCCATGTAGACTTTTAGTGTCATGTCATATTACTGCCTACAAGATTTCCCTTACATATGTACAAGAATGAGTATGCATTTCTCTATTAGAGTTTTTTTTGTAAGGATTTACTTACTCGTGGAAATGTTTAGGTACAATTTTTTGCTAGGAGCAAATAAGCAAGTCATTAGAAATTCTTATCGTGCCCCTCTTGCAACATGTTCGGAGTAAAACCCAATTCACCGCAACACGGCACGCAAAGATTTTTTTCTCTCTGCCTTGTACTATTTACTTTGATGGAATTGTTACAGTTGACGGTTCTCGTTCTCATCCTACTGCTGATGTTGATCATGGCGGCGGTGATGCTGTTGCAATGGTAGGCACCTCCACATTGATAAATCGGGAACTGTTGGAGGCAGAAAAACTGGACGTGCTTGGAATGCAAAACTCGTATAAAACACATTGGGGTAATCTTGAGGAAGGGAAAGTTACACGAGATGGAATGGAGGATGTGAAGGGTGCTATGATTTTTGAGACTGCAGTTACAAAGGTACATGCACAACATATAAAACATATTATATTTATTCATTCTACACATCTACTCGATGGATGAAACAATGAGAATGTATGTATCTCTCTGAGAGTCTATTGTCTGTAATTCTATTTATTTTCGGTATTGTTCTTCTGATGAATCCATTACTGAAGTATACATAGAAAGTAGCAGAAAAAGTTTTCTAAAGGAAGTCTAATAGAAATTGAGAAAAACGCAAATGCGATTTTGATTCATTTACTTCTCTCGTTTTCTTGCGCATCAGTTGTAGGTCTTTATTCCATGTCAGAAGACATTTTAATAAGGAAATGTATAAATTGATAATAATAACCCTTTGGCTTTTCCCGAAAATTCAGTTTGAAGTAGATTTTTTAGTACTGCGACATATGTATTTCATGTAATGCACGTACATTATAAGGTTTTTACTCATGAACGAACTAAAGCTCTAATTTGATGGATGTTTTGTGTGATTGTGCTTTCTAAGGACCCTACTAGATTTTCCATTAATGCATATCAAAGTCATCTGAAGGAAGAAGGCGAAGTTACAAAGTCTCCTGCTGATGCTATTAACCAGCCTCGAATCGGCGGAGATTCACAAAAAGTGGGAAAGGAATTCGAGGAGCTGAAAAAATTGTTGCAAGCTTCTGTACGCATTTATATGATTTCAATTTAAATATACATACATGCATAATTTTAAATGAAATATTATGTATCTATTTTTTATGTCTTCTGATGTGTGTTAGTAATTTTTACCTCAATAGCACAATACAACACATCATTGTACATTTCTTTGAATTTTTATATTTCATTTGATTTGATTTTTGATTCCTTTGCCTACCTAATCTCATGAATGAATGATTTTTTTCTTAATGTCTTTCTACGAACTGTACATAGGTTCAGGGCGAGCTCAAGTCTCTAATTTCACGACTGGAAAGTCAGGAACAGTTCTGGCAAGACAAATTAGGCTCACTTCAGCAAGATCATGAAAGGCAAATTCAGCAACTTCGACAAGAACTACAAATACAAAATGGGGCAACACAAAACAATAATAGGACACCAGCAGTAGTCCGTGGGAGTGAAAATGGAGCTGTAATGGCAAATGACAAGTTTCTTGTGGAGCGTGAAATCGGAGACGGTGAGAATGCAGATAATAAAGAGAACGTTGATGAGAATGAGAACAATGGAAACGTGTCACCTCCTTCCGGAATTATTTTAGTGGAATCAAAGAAGAATCATGTAATTTCAAGTAGTCCCAAGAATACGCAATTTAAATCCACATTTGGGGCACCAAGACACATTGCGGAGGATGGTGAAGACGATGGTGGTGGTGGTGAAAGTGTTGGAATCCCTGTAGCCAAACCGAGAAAGAGTAAGACTGCGGATATGGAAGTAATAGTTCAGGTTGTACACGAAAATTCAGACGACACGGAGCACATGTCTTCAGCTGAAAATAGCCCGATATCAACCAAAGTAAATGTGAGCCACCGCTCAACAACTCAACATCCAAATATGCACCACCAGCACGATCATTCTTCATGTGTCGAGCCTCTGGAACTGGAGCCATTTTCTGAAGAAACGAATCCAGAGTTTTTGACAGTTATTCAGCCAGAAGAATTCCATGAGGGAAAGCATGGAAATTCCATCGTGCCACATTCAAGTGACACTGGTACATTTTCTGCTAATAAGGAAAGAAGCCAGCGGCACTATCAACATCCGTTGTCATCCCATGAAATTTCCCCACAAGCAAAACCTGGTTTAGTCCCAGAAATGAATAAATCCGGTTTGACATTACTATTCACACATAAAAACATGAATATTATGCTGCTTTACCAAGAAACATGGCTACAACGCAAAATCATAATGTCCATGTTCATCATCAGTATGAAAAGGTTGATCATTTTGTTATTCTAGGTAGCACCACAAGAGCGGAAGAAGAAATGACAGGGACACGAGCAACAAAAGAAGTAGTAAAATCAGATGAAGGTTCGGATTTTACGCTATCTGAATCTGTTGATGATGACGAAGAACATAGTAATGGAATCTGTAACACGTCTACTCAGAAGAATGACAGACAACACAAACAACGCCAGAATAATCATCTTGGATTTTCTGATCACCCAGGGGGAAAATCTTCAGTGAAGCAAACACCTGTCAAGAAGAAGTACATTTTTGATGCAAATGCTCGGAAACTAGTGGAAGTATCACCGGAGGATGAAGAAGATGATGATGAGAATGAGCAATCCGATAATGATGATGATTTGAATAATGCCTCTAGTGGTGACGAGGGAGGGAACAAGAGAAGTCAAAGCCAACTGGATCTGGTGAGAGCAAAGACAATAATGGAACTAGAACGTAATATCGCTGATATTGGATTAAATCCGGAGAGTACCGCTATTGGTATGGAAGAGATGAAAAGAGCTCTGAGACATCTCAAGCTAAAAAGACAAGATTCCAAAGATCAAATTCATGTAAGTAGAACAAATTATGTGCTCGACATAAAATATATTAGATATTACCTGTTCATGTTCCATTCAAAAAAAGAAAGTTGTACGTGTGTATTTGAGTTTCACCGAAAATATGTTCATTGCAGTCACGAATCTCATTTTCTTATTATCTGAATGTTCAGCGCAAATAATCTGTTTGCACACATGCATACAAGTATTTATGTAAACGAAGTTTCTAGTAGAATTCATTTCATTATATTTCGATTTAAAGAGAATTTCAATTCATGATTTTTTTCTCCCTTTCGCATATTCTTCCAGGATTATGACAAGTTTGACGAGGAGAGAAATGCTGTGAAAACTTTCGCCAAATTTGAAGCCACAAAGTCGAGTATAGATAGAAAACTGGATGCTATATCCCAGAGCTCCAAGAAATCGGAACAAAGCTCTCTAAAGAAAATTCTCACTGCTGTCAAGTCTTCTGGGAAAAACTTTAGAAAACGGGTAACACGCTATCAATTTTCATTTTCATGTCCCAACTTTTTCTACCGTAGCTTCGCTTGGCATAAACTATTCTATGGAAGCTTCATGTTCAATTTATACTCTTAAAAAGGAGTACATTTGTCCATGACTTTTTTCTTGTGTGACAAGTCAACAATGCCATACATGTCACCAGCCATCGAAGAAAAAATCATGCAGAAGTTGTAACATTTTACACCTTTCTTTATACTACGGATTTTCCCTTGATTGTATAATATTCCAGGTAGCATCTGCTGTTAAAAAGAAGCATAAATCCGAACAATGTTCTGGCGATGAGGATGATGTAAGTGAGGTAGAAAAACGGAAAAGGAAACCTTCATCAGCCCCACCTTTGAAAACAACTTTCTTTTCCAAAGCTCGGTGGACAAGAAAGAAAAAATCTGACGGTGGCATTACAAAGAAAGGAAAGGAGGCAGCAACTGACAAAAAGGCAGACGAGATGGAAAGTACAAGTGACGTGTCAACTGAAGAGTCCGATGAGGAAGTAGAGTTGCCTGAATTCATGGAAAATTCCAATACATCTTTCAACTTACGTAGACGGTGCTCATCCAGCCGTAGCCGATCATCAGAAAGACGTGGTAACAGTAGCCATCATAATTCTACACGATCGAGCTTACAGAGAAAAGGATCTAGTTCTCACCGGCCAAAGTCAGCTAAACATCGGTTGAAACGGTTGAATAGCAGTGCGAGTGGCATGCAAAAGAGTCCACATTTCAATCACCATCAAACACCATCATCATCTGCCGTTACAGCTGGTACCGTTATTACAAAGTTTATTGTTATGTATTCAGAAAATTTTACATATTTTTTCAGAACTGGTAACATGTGCAAGTGCATAATATGAGGAATGACAAATAATGCTGATGTAGTAAAGTAGGATTTTCTATTTTTTTTATTTTAAGCTGGTAGAAAATCCTCGGAATCATCTCCTTTCTCAAATGTTGACGATTACGATGATGTTGATGATGTTTATGAGAACAACAAGCGTGTCGAAAAGGGTGATAATAATAGCCCCATAAGAGACAATGGAAAGGCGGAACTGTTTGGCAGACATTCCAGTGGTACTAAAACACAGGATGAGCGTCAAAAGGGGAATAAAGAGTTGATAAAACAAGTGCGTACCCAAAAGCCACAAGAAAATACTTCAAGTGATGAGGATGATGATGATGATGACAACTATAAGCCCAACAAAATGAATGCTGTTGAGCAGAAGACAGGTAGATTGGATATTCAAGTCGACAAAAATAGGAAAGGGGATGAAGACAGTTTGTCGAGTGGTAAGAAAATGCGATTTTATTGTTTTCATGTTAGTTATGTTGAGAGATGAGTTAATTGGAAAATGAATTGAAGAGGAGTAGGCCATAATGAGCTTACTTTATATTTTGATGATTAGATGAATCTCATTATGTTCTATTTTCCAATGTTATTGGCTAATATGTTAAAATCCTCGTATTACATACTTTGTTTGGATTTCATCATTCAATTGAACTGTGTTTCTTTTTCTGTTTTTTTTCTGCTTATATTTACCCTCCTCCGCTATCGTTCCGCCATGTTATGCAAACATAGAAAGTCAAAGCGAAGATGATTGGGACGAATCCTTTGCAACTTCAAATGAGATTCATGCTAAAGCGAAATCAAGTGAAGTTCTTTCTACGAAAGGAAGTGGCATGAAACGAAATAATGAAAACGACTCGCACGATTTTGAAAATAATGATCATTTCAAACGAAAAGGAATTTCAACGCAACAAAGGCCTTCATCTGGAAACGCAAACACGGTAATGAGAGAAGGGAAAAAATGGAATAACGAAGAAATGTCTGATATTCGGCTGAGGCAAATTAAACAATATGTTAGTAAAAGTAAGAAAGAAGTAAGTCGTGATGAAACATCGTTTAGTGAGGAGGATTCACAGGAAGATTATGACGGCAACGTGGAACTTGAAGTGGAAAAAGGAGTCAGGCAATCCAATTACAGTGAAAGTAAACAGAATCCACCCCGGCAAAGGTCAGTAAAATGAATATAATACGTAGGAGGTGATATCTTGTAATTATACACATAGCTAATAGATCTCTAGTAAAAAATTATATTCCAACTAATCACTCGAACAAATAATGTTGGTTAAATTAGTAAATCACTTTAAACTTATCAAGTGCTACTTGGCAGGTTACTTTAGCACGGAAATAAAATCATTAATATAGATGAATCAATGCTGACTTCATTTTAAATGCATACATTATTTTACAATCATTCTTTGATGTATTTTCATGTTCTTTAGGAAAATCGCATTTTCGGAAAATGTCTCTACTGATTTCAGCAATGGCAAGGAGCCAGCATTCAGCAGAAATACTAATTCCGCAGTACAAAAGTGGGCAACCTCAATAATTGAGTCAGGGCAGCATGGTCAACAGCAATTACAGTCTACTCATTCGAATGCCTCATCTCCTTACAATCTAGCCCGATCTAATCAAATAAGTTCATACAACCAAGATGTACAAACTACTTCTAACATGAAAGTTTCTGGGTTTTCAAGTGGGGATCCGCAATTTGGTTTTAATGATGGTAGTGGTAGTGGTGGTAAGGTGTCCTTTGACAACAAACAAACCAAAGGGAATTTTGACTTGAGCAAGTCATCATGGAAGGGTACTCCACCAAATCTACAGCAGCGTTCTCAGTATCTTACTTCTACTCCTGCATCAGCAACGTCCATTGAAACGAATGCTCGAGAGGTGAATTTGGGGCAAAGTGGGACTGAATCAAGACAACAACGGCAGAATAGCTTTGATATCGACGAGGACTTACGTGATTTGTTGGTTTTAAGTGATGACGAAGATGATGAATTTACTGGGCTAGCACAACAAAAACAAGGTGATGCTTCAAGTAATCGTCAAAATGAATCTGCCGAAATTTCCAGTTTCAGAAGAAAGAATGCATCATCTCCAATGTTAATGCAACCGACAAATCATCACCACCTTTCCGCCGGATTTGGAGGGTTGGCAAATCTAAGAAGTAGGGCAGACGCTCAAAATAAATTATTACAAGATGGAAATAGAGGAAGTCCTTCATCACGGAATTCGTGGGATTCACAAAAATAAAGTTTTAATGATGCTCAAAATGTGTGAAATATGTTGTCAAACTTTTCAATCAATTTGCGAACTTTCAGTGTAGAAATGAAATCATCACCCATGTAAATAGAAGCAGAGCACAAATAATTGTATATTGGAAATGATGTCACAAGAGGGAAATTGTATTTTAAAATGTCGTTATTTTTATATGTAAGTTTACTTTGTGAACTTTGATTTTTATCTTGTGGATGTGCGTTCGAATAAAATATTTTTAGAAAATCTGATTTTGGTACTCGTTTTGTAGATGATCTTTTTTGAGATTTGATTTTTATTTTTGAGATCATTTTTTACAACTGCAAACTCATGATCCATGCTTTGGAATAAATTGTTTTGTTGTTTACTTCTTTAGTTGCGCATTTCTTTTAACAACGCCATATTTTTTTACTTTATGTACATATTTTACTTTGAATCGTTATCATACAAAATAACATGTTGATAAAATACGGTTTATGACACCTTTGCTTAAAAACCTCACGCCCACGGTCTTAACAATTTGTTATTATTCGTTTATTCCAAAGTTATAATTTTGTTGTATAACTGTGATGATGGCGAACCGCTTACGTGGTACAAAAGTGAAGTTAGCAAGAACTAGGAACACCTTTAGGTCTGTGAAACAAATGAACAAGTTTGACAGCGTAAGGCTACGAACATTCCCCTTAAAAGGCAATGGTGATGTATTGAGATTCTGAGAGTCACGTTCACAATATGTGAAAGCTAGCTATTATAATGAAAAGTCATTGAATGTAGAAAAGGTATGAGAAAGAATTGTTTGAATTGAACACAATGGGGTTGATGGGAAGTTGATGTATAGTTTTTCACAAATAAGGTGCATGGGGCAATCTAAAATCAAAATTGCTTTCCCTTTTGATAATGTTGACCTACATTCAATGCAACGCGTTTGCTGTATAATTTTTTGATGGGTTTCTTGTACTGATATATTGTACTTATATTTTATTTGCGCGTATAAAAAGAATAAATAAATACAAACTAATGAATACTAAACACACTGGGATTAAATTAGGTTTTAAAATATGGATACAGTGGGAAATAATCAATAATAGTCGTTGATAACATTGTAATAGTCAGAGTCTTCAAAAAGTCTTCTTGAAATTACTCCCTCTGAGGATGACGGTTTAGGTTGGTTTGCTTCAGGTTTGATTTTGATTCTACTGGAAATCGGGAAACCCCCAGTCTGATTTCAAAAACCCCAAACATTGAAAATTAATTTCGCATAATGAAAAAAGTAGACTGAACGAACGTCTGAATTTCGTGTTTAAAATTAAACTTACCAAGCTCAATACGATATGTATATTACACAGGGCAATGATAAGAAGGATAAGTCCTTTACTTAAAACTTTCACTAATTCCATTTTGTATATTTATATTGTCTTAATAAATCTCAGGAGAAATTCAGAATAAATATTTCAAATGAACGTAAATAACGTAGCTGACGAAATTTAGTTTAAATAAACAATGAATAAATGGAAGCCTTATGTTTGCCTGCCAATTTTCGACAGTTTTTCAGTTTGACAGAGAAGGCTTTCTTATGTCTTCACAGGTAAATGATGAAAGTATGAATGTCAGTTGCAGTGAGTGGGTTGGATGGTCGGGAAACGGATTCTGTAGTAGCATTTCATTAAGCTCAACAATGCTTTGTTTCACTTTGGCTTTTCTCATTAATTCCAAATGAAGCTTCATAGAAGACCCGTCATGTAAATTTACATGTAAATAAGCATGAATCATGAATTTACTATAAGATATAGGTGCAAAGATGCAAATTCCACACACCTACAAAACCTACGAAACTAGAACCAGTTCTGCAGAAGTGTATCAGATAATTCCCACATTGTGGTTGGTGTTGTTACATATGTGGTGAAGAAAAAATTTCATAGAATTCCTATCGATTTCACATGTTCGTCTGTCAAATAGTAAATTAATACTACACAATGACCATGTTCATTCTTAAAATCTAGACTTTTTTTAGAATCCATTTGAACGTCACCTTCACCTTCCTCCTCGGAGAAATACAAACTCAATCAAAAGACTAAATTGTTCAAAGACAAGAAAAGTCCTGAATTTACGTATCTGTTCATAGTACGGCATTCATAGCAAACTAAACATTGAAATGCAGGCAAGCTACTTGCTTACATCAGCTTATCAGCATTTAAAAAAAATTAGTCGACAGGGTGCTTGACCGAGAATTTTGCGTTGCGCATTACGTACATAAAATACACAGTTCTAAGCTCATTTAATCATCATTATGCGTTATAATTATGTGGGCTTGTACCAGGAAAAGTGCAAGTACATTGGCAGACAACATTTTTAGGAAAAAAATTGGCAATCGTGTAGATTTTGTCAGAGAGGTAAAGGGTATTGATTGCACCAAATGTTATTCAACCGAAACAAGTAAACATGCATTTTTACATGAAACACTGATTACAGTAGACGAGAGATGTTTTGTTTCACAACTTTTAAAGTTTACCTAAGGATGTAGTTTAAAAGCAACGAGTTAACACAGCTAGAAATGATGCAATTTTTCAAGCTGGTTTCAGACATAATTTTCTTTCTTTTTAACCATTGTTTCTAGTATTTAAAAACAGTTTTTTGGGAATATGAACAAAATGTATGTATTTTTTCAAGTCCATTTTATTGGAATCCTGCAAGGCCTTAGTTTCATGTCGATTTTGAAGTTATATATATAATTATATACACAGATATATTGAATTTAAAGACAATTTTTATAGATTCCTTATATGTATATCGGACAACCACATCCTTTCTCCCAACCTCAATTAGGATTAATACATTTTCGCTAATTACGAACTAAATATAATCTCAAGGATAAAGTAAAATTCAACTAATTGTATTCTAAGTAGTATAATCATTACTATTACATGCTAAAAATAAATATATTTTTGAACCTTCGCTTGACGAGGATATGAGGTCAGGTTTACTTAAGGTTTGAACTTCTACTATTTTTAGATAAAATACCGACCACGAAAGATGTTTTTACCAAGACTGTGTCCCTCCTGAAGACAACTATACAAATCAACTGCTAGCCTTCAAATACTAAAACGTTTTCCATGTTTTTTTTACAAAAACCTAACAAGTTGTCATATTTATCATTTAAAAATATAAATGGTATCCAAAACGAAGGGTAGACCATACTAAACAAGGGCAACTTCCATTATAACTGCGTTTCTGTTCAAACAATCTCCTTTTGACAAACTTTCAGAAAGAAAACAACCAAAGAGATCGTTTCAACTCAGGTTGCTTTACCAAATGTGGCATTAGGCATCCCTAAGGGTAGATAAACATGTCCTTTTGAGAATTGCACGGCAGCACTTAGCCCAAATAATCAATAATGATTACTATAAAGTGCGGAACGACCTTGATAAGTGAAAAATTGAAGCAAAAAGAATACGAAAGGTGAAAACAGTGAAATCATATATCATGCATCATTGTTCCAAGTTCCAACTTTCACGTTGAAAGTATTTCAGTTTTAACGGTCATTCTTCACTGTATAAAAAATTGATTGAATTATAGTATACCTTTTGTTATAAGGTCGAAAAAATTTTATTACTGAAAAAATTGTCGTAAAACTATTCTTATAGATAGAAATACGTTGTGACACCTATTCGATTTTAATGATTCAAGGCCTTTATCGCATGAATTCGTTTCCCATTTTGAAAGTATAAGCATGGATGAATGTAAATTCCTTTGCGTTTTGCGTTCTCAATATAAAACTCAAAGAAAATGATTTAATGATCTTCTGGGAACTGTTTGGAAGTACTCTTTGACATTTTATATCGACCCAAATTCTTTAAAAAACTAATGCCGAAACCCTAAAATACAAAATACACAAATTAATACGGGTGAAGATAGTTTATGCATAAAAGGAGTAAAACTTCATACATATCATGTGATAAGGTGAAAAGAAATCGTTAAAATATGTGTAGATTTTCTGTGTTCCATGTAATAGATCATGTTAGCTGGTTGGTTATGTCAATGTAACAGACAAACGGACAGACATTCATTCCCAAGTATTTTCACTAACGAGGGGTGCTATTCAAAGTATAAGTTCAAATCGGCTTTATATTTTGGCCATAGTTAGGTACTAATATAAGATAATTATTCCCCAAACCATTGGTCTCCATGGCCACCCCATGCGGAGTAAGCCAACTTTAAGTTTCTTCCCTTACCACAGCTACTTACAATCAGTGTTTCTTTAAATGGCTTTGTTACTTTAAATACTTTGATAACATTCTTTCTACATTATTATCATAAAAGAATTGTTGCATAAGTTTTTGGCTTATTATAAAAGTAATATGTCAACATATTTACACCGAAACGGGTGTAAAGAAAGAAATCACCTAGTACCCCGACTGGTGTGGATTCCAAATTATTGAAAACAAAAGCATGTCAAAACATTTTGGAGAATATATTCAAAAACTACAAATCTCGTATTAAAAATTTTATTAACACAATGTCGTCTCAAAAAATATTTGGGAATTTAGCTTGCCCTGGTTTAACTACACAAAAAGAATATCCTGCTCATATGAATGTACAAGCTGATGTACGGACTCTATTAATTTGGATACAAATTATGTACGAATTAAATGGATAAATCGAGGATTTTGATCAATTTCACACTAATTTTTATCTGTAATATGCACAAAATAAATTTCCACAAGAAGCGAGAAACGCAAAAATGTACCATTCAAAGTAGTTAGTTGAGGTAAAGGCAGGAACTTTAAAGTTGGCTTACTCCGCATGGGGTGGCCATGGAGACCAATGGTTTGGGAAATAATTATCTTATATTAATACCTAACTATGGCCAAAATATAAAGCCGATCTGAACTTATACTTTGAATAGCACCCCTTGTTAGTACATATTGAAAGCACTTTATACGTACTTTTTATGTGTGAAGTATATATTTTTTATAAATTTTGTATACGGTGTACCGTTTTTGTTTGAAATATATAATGGTAAATGTAGTAACTGAAGTATGAATAAAATAGCTATGTTGATAAAGTATTGCCACATGCACGCTGCGGCAGTATACTATTTCAGTGTCAAACATGCTGTCTGCCTACAAACAAAATTTTTCCAAAACTTACGACTCGATGCTACTAGAGAGCCAGTTTAGCTTGAACACAAAAACAACTCTGTGATATACTGCTTACTGTATAGTTTTGGCGTATTCATATATGCGATATAGCTTTGGCATCATTTTTGGAATTATGCAGTGATTTATTTTCATCATACGGTGTAATGTTGCACATCTAATAGGAGC
>JAQFXM010003151.1:0-21395 GCA_034693345.1 Entomobrya multifasciata | reverse complement strand
TTCTACCTCAGGTCTCTAATAAATTATTTTCAGTGTTTTGATGACAACTTTTCAGGGCCGAGAAATTGTATGCCATTACTATACTGCCGCATGACGTTGGTAATAGTATACGGAGAGTAATGTATAAAACGCTGTACTTTAATGAGGAAAGACTAAAGTGCTTTTTACTTTGATAAATTGTTCCCGATACAGCTTGTTAAAAAACTGCAACTCAGTATTTTCTAGTTACATTTGCATATTAAGTTAAATTTAAATTTTTAAAGTTTTTGAATTGGTTTTAAATATCGACAAAATACAACACAGCAGAACATTGATTTAAAGTACTTTAAAGGTTTAAATATGTGCATTGCAACACAGTCAATACCATTTAATACACCTTGTAAAAGAGAGAGAGAAGCATTTTAAGTATTCATAATTTCAATTAGTGGGTATAATTTTTATTTAATTCCAGACTTCCATTCTACCTTTTTTCCTTATCAACTTGGTCTTTATATCTATTGCTGTATGTAGGTCCTACATTGTAGGTACTTCATAAATTTACACGACAGTTTTATATACGACCTATGTATATATCAATTATAAGAAGTTCGTAATTAAAAGACCGCGATCGTATAAGTCTGCAGTACCATAGACTATAGACATCGAAATAATTAATTTAGCCATCTCCTGCTTAACTTTAGTTGAATTTCTTCAAATTAAAGAATATGCATTTATATAAAACGTTGTCGTTGTGTTATTTTTTACTATCGATTTTTCTCAAATTGGTCAGTTTAAACTATGTGATTGAATTTCTTGATTGGAATTTAGATTGGATGGGAAGAATGATTAGAAAAATTAATTTTGGACCATGTTTAAATGTTTTATTCAAAAAGGGTAGGCTATGGCTAAATATTTGGTTTTTGCTAATGAATTCCATTTGAATTTTGATGAAGTAATTATTTTCATGAAAAAATAATAACGTATGAGGAAATTAATTCTGTTCGTATAAGTATAGTATGTATTACTAGAATTTTGATACTTGAACAATGATCGATCCTTCTATATATATCGTAGACTTTAACTTTAAAATCGATCATTATTCAAGTTAAAGTCTACAATATCCTTTGTTTTGAAACAGAAATTAGGCTTGTGTTGACGCTGGGTCCAGTTACAACGTCGTCGTTTCACCATTTCGTAACGAACTAAAGGTGAACATTTTTAAAAAATGGAAATAATATTATGCTCAAGACAAAACTGCAAAGAAGGTAGCATACTGCATATAAGTAGCCAAACATTATTAATGTACATACATTTTTAAATTGCTTTCACCATATTCCTGGAAATTTTTAATGTAATATCATCAAACATATTTATTATTTAAATTCGTAACCATTTTAAATATCTAATATCGCAATCTTACATAGGCTGTAAGCTAAGGGCTATCCAAAAAAACTCCCCCATCGCAGATTTATTGATTATCTGCACATTACGTTTACCTTGCGGGTTGCATATTAAGTTAGCTCACGCTCTATTGCTTAAGCTTATTAATTAATCAGAGTTAAAAATATAGCATTTAGGTGGTTTTCACTCGTGCAATACACGCACATTAAGAAAAAACGTTTCGGTTACTTTTAGTAATACATATTTAATTCATGCATTGGCAAATTGTTTAAGAATTGAGGTAGTAGTAACTAGAGAGGACAACATGGCTATTTTACAAGGAGGGATATGACTCCCATACTATTGAAAATGATGTACTATGTTTCAATAGATACCAAAAATATTCCATAAAAACGCCAAACGCCACGTTACAACTCTCGGAGTCTTCTGAAGAAATGAATTGTTGATTATCGCAAGACAATTTTTTCAACATATCGTTTATGCACAACAACACGAACATTTTGAAATCCAAGGAGATAGAGTACATTCAAAATAAAAGCAATCAATTTCCAGAATGAAAGTTTGCCATTCCTTATACTTATTAGTTCTATTTGTTTAAGAAATTCTTAATATAGTTAAGGTTCCAATCCAAACTGTCATCGTATTCTTGAAATGCGGACAGCATATAATCTATTTATGATCATCAGCTAGCTATCATAAAATGGGTAATTTAATTGTTTAAGATTTTGATTTCCATGTTATAAAACGGTCATCTATGATAAGTAAACGAAATTAAGTAAGGCTTAAAGTTATAAACGCATCATTTGTGATTAAAAGTATCCTTATATTGACAATAAAGTAAGGTTTCTTAATAAGACTGCTAATCTGAAACTCAGTTGGTGTTGCATAAAAGCATAAAATCATTATGAAATTCAAATGCCTAGCATTTTAAGTAATACTTGATAGTAGAAGGAAAACTCGCCCTTTTTGTCCTTCAGAAGAAGCACTAACTAATATTGAAAGTCTTCTGGGGTAAAAATTGTTCATGTTGCCCAATCGTAATAGTTTATCATGTTCATACTTTAAATACATGTATTGCCGATTTAGGTGCATTGAGTTCCAGTTCCAGGTACTCTACTGAGTGCTAGTACTGAGAATGTACAAGTAGCATAGTATGACTTAAGGTTATGCAGATTTCGATTATTTAAAATAAGTATTTGCATGTCTCAGGTAACGAAATCATTATTCAGACGATTATGTACGTATTAACTTTGCACGGCGAAATGAAAAATTAAGTGAGCACAATCATATAGTTTAATGAGAGCTTTGAAACATAAAATTACAAGCAATATTTTAAGTAATTAAGATGAAGGTCACCAAATAATTCAGAATTATATTAAATATAGTAAAAATTGTTCCTTTGCTTATACAACCCAACGGACCATTTTTAATATGTAGTGGAAATGAAGCTTGAAGCTGCATATATTCTATTTTAGATTTCTGTCTCGTTTTCCACGTGCGAAGGAAAGTCTTGCATTCACTTTCTATTTTCCCAATAATTGTCAGCAGGAAGCTTGTCACAATAGCCACAGCAGGAAAGAATAGGATGCAGGCAACTACTATAATCCAATGAACGAATAGCCTCAGTTTAATCAAAACGTATAAAGGAATCGTGCAAAGAACAATCCCTACTAAAATTAAACTTGGGATATAAAGAGTCATTTGTTGATTCGCAACAGTACTGATTATCTGTAACTGATTGTGCAAGGCCATCGCCGAACACCATCTAGTTTCCCTTGTTTCTATTCAATCAAAGGATTTTGATAATTTTGGATTTAAAATATGAATTCAATAGGTTCATAATTTTACATTTAAAATGTGATAATTTTTTTTACCTTGAGGCGAAAAAAATTGAGAGATCATTTTCAGTTTGTGGGTTCCACAAGAACTATTTCTTGTCTGCTTAATTTTCATGGCATAACGATTTGCCCGTTCTTGAAAATTATAGCATCCTGATTTAATGGCATTTAATACAGCTACTGAAAAATATATTGAAAACGTTATTCCTTGTAGAACCGGGATACTTCCAAAACAAGCTAATGGTCCTAAAAATAAGCTTCCAATTAACATTTTTATTTCCTCTGAATAAATATCTGTTTTCAGAATTCTTAAAATAATGGAGAGGGCCACAGAAAAGGGATTTTTCAAGATAATTAATGGCATCAGAAAGCCCCCAAATGATATTACTGTCATACACACTCCAGCAGCTAAGATAGCTAGTTTAGCTGTATCGAAGGACTTTCCAAAGTATAATACAACTGTACAAGATTCTAAAAAGAAAAAAGACACATTTTGTTAATAATAAAATTTTATTTTTGGAAATTCGAAAAGTGATAAGATAACTTTTTCTTTGTTTGTTAGAATACCAAAAATGCAAATGTTGTCAGAAATCCTTTTGATTTCATTTGCAACGAAAACAAATTCACTGGAAAATGTCTCCAAAGTGTAAGAGGCAACTGCTCCTTCAAAAGTGATAACCAATACTGCCACCTCTGTTACCACTTCTAATGCATTAGCCAAGCTGGGATTATGTATAAAACACCAAAGATGTAGCACGGAGACAACGCATGCAAAGTACACAAGAATTTTCCCAACTTTCCACGGTAGGACTCTAATTGAACAAAATTGTAAAGTGAAATGATGAAAGTGAAGAAAGTTGGTCTTTTGGAATTCTGGATGGTTTTGATATTTCATACTTTCGTTTAGTATCAAAGGAATGGGCATAAATAGTTGTAAAATTTTCTGAAGAATTTCAGCTGTTTCATTAGCTAAACTATTGGTGTTAAATGTGGATTTTACAAGAGATAGCACCAAACTGTAAAGTTTAATTATAAAAGTTTTAAGATGACCTCTATTCGATTTCATTTTTAGTATAACACTCTAATAAATTTCACATTTCTTTAAATCAAAATCTGCCGGAACTTGGAAGAAAAATTGTTATGCATTCAAACAGCCAACATGACTTTTGAACAAACGTATTTTTAGACTTAACATTATGCACGGGTAGCAACTGGCAGATATATTACGTATGATAGTCAAAAATAGAGAAGCGCTCGAGTAGAATATTCGTTTGAAAGAACAACATATTTGTTTTTCAAGAAAAGGAATTTATATTTCTACTTCTATAGAAGTTTTTTTCAAAGTATTACAATGTTGGCAAATTGTTTTATGAAGGCATGCTTATATGTATAACTAAAAAAATAAAATAATTGTTCAAGTAGATCAATCTATTGATTATTTTTATAGGTTTATTGCAAATGACAAGGCTAGAAGTTCAATAGGTGAAAAAATGTCAACTATGAAGACTATGTATACACTAATTTCTGCATGTAAAACTAAGACAAAAATTTGATGTGTAGATGAAAGTACTTAAACCCATTTTATTATAGAAATGTTTAGAATATCCTTTAATTAGGAATTGCATTTTATTTCTCGTTTACGTTTTCCCGATTTTACGCATCTTAATTCTTGTTCTATCGAAAACATAAACAACCCAATAATTAAACCACACATTAATACAATAAAACCTCCTTTGACATTATTAAACCCAAAAGCTTTTGGTCCCTCTTCAGTTGTTGTAGACCCAGGCTTAAATTTTTGTGTCTTTGTTTTAAAAAGGTTCATTCTATACCCTCGCCAATCCATTGCAATTGTTTGCTTGGCTAATCCTGTGTTAAAAGATCGTTTCAAGAAGTCATTGAACTGCGAACGGAATAGTTCTCGTTTTCTCGTTATGAAATTGAGTGACGTAAAAAACGCTGAGTCTGTTGACATTTGAAAAGGATGATTTCCGCTTTTGTCAATAAATTGTGTCTGAAAAATAAACTGCTCCATCAATGCCCAATTAAAGCAAGCATATTGCGATAATGCCTTCCGGGTACATGTAAACGTATCATTGTCGCCTTCCATTTTATGGTAAATGTCTCTCATTATGGGATTGTCTGAATTTTTAAATAATTGTTCCCCCAATCCATTTCTGAATCCAGTTGATGCACCCCACTTATAATGAGAATGTACCAATTCGGCAAATGTTGATGGAATATAATCCCATCCTGGCGAAACTATCAATGCTTGTAAACTGCATGAATATGTCGCACCAACCAAAAGTCCATAATATAACCAACTTATATAAATACACTTGGATGGTAAAGACTTTGGTGAAGGTGCATCTTGACCAACCACATAACCCATTAGGTAGATTCCAGTGAGGAATAAGTTATCCAACATGGTCATCCGCGATACTTGGCTTGCTAGATAATACTGGTCTATAAGACTTATAGCTATGGATGCTACTAGAATTGACAAAATGACGAATCCCCAAATCAGTGGATTGAGCGCAGTAAAAATTGTGGTCCATGAGTAGTACAACTTTGGTTTTGAAGTAGTGTAAGTGATAGCGGTGTATTCCATTGCTGAACTGAAATGAACATATTTAATCCGTCGATAATCTGGACTAATAGACAAAGCCATATCAGAAGTTCCTCTTATTACGTCTCCCATACATCCTGTAAAATAGTAACAAAGGAATTTTTATAGTGATGATCAGGGAATCTTTTTCTGCTCTATATTTTTTGGAAAACTAATAATGCATACCTGCCCATTTGTTATTTCCCAAATATATACCTGAACTTCCTGCAGGAACATTACCAAACGTGGTACATGGCTGAAGCGTATAGGTCAAGTTGATTTTTTCAGCAACTGAATTAAAATTTAACGCATGAATGCCTCGCTTATGCCTAAATTGTCCTGAGATAATTTCCATTTCATAAGTGGGAACATACTTTGTTGGGGCTGAAATTCGAATAGAATAGGCATGCATATTGCGAGTAAAATCTGGAAATAACTGTAGTAATACTTGCTCTGATTTGCTCTCAGGTTTTGGAATTGGAATTAAAACAATATTGTTCAAATCGGCTGGGCAGTATATACACAGAGTATTGATTAGGAATAGCTCTTGATTTGAAAATATGTTGGGATAAATAGCAATTTTGAAACGTAACTGAGCTCCCATTTTAGAGAGAACGCGTCTTGACAATGACTCAGAAAATGTAACAAAAATATAGTGGTCCTCGTCCCTTTTTGTTTGTTCGTTTTCTTTAGAAGTCAACAATGCTAAAAATGTGTCGGTAAAATTGAGCTCCATTTCTTGTATCACTTTTACCACAAAATTGCATATAGGTGAATACTTTAACAAAGTGTTTGTACTAGACTGGTTTTTAATATTCGATCTTAACGTAGTTATTGTTGTGGCAGTTATATTGTTATTTTGAGCCAGTACCTCTGTGTCCATCTGATTAGAAAATATTTTATTTTGCAGTTGACCTTGTGTGTCTACAACCATAAGCAAGGAACAGTGGGATACACGAATTGTTTCTCCGATAAATTTGGCTATTTTATATTGAACATAAGGGGAAACTTCGTTGTACGATTCTGCAGCACTTCCGGAAAATGGTTTAAGGGAATCTCCAGCAACTAAAAGGACAACCAGAACCACAGGAACTAAGTTTACTTCGATGATCATCGCGTTTATATTTTTTTAGTATTTAATTCTTAGTAGATTAATATAATAGTACAACAATTATTCGCTTTTGTGTGATGGTTATCTGAGGTTAGTACGGTGAACCTTCTTTTCAGCAAATGATATTCTTCTGGCTTTTTTTTGTTTATATAGCGTCACCCTGTAAGCCTTTTAAAATAGATAAATTGCAAATTGTGATGTGCTACTGACAATCGTTTAAATTCGTCCTTTTTCTATGTCGTATGTATATTTCAGTGCATATAATACTGAAAAATGGCATCATATTATTTTTATGACAGACAAGTTTATGATAACTAGAAACTTGTCACTGTTTAGTTGTGCTTACGCTAACGGAAGCCTTTTGGCAAGTCTTATCATGAAATGAATCAGAAATGTGGCATTTTGTCCTTAAAACTCAATCTACCTTTTGATTGTCTAACATTACCATCATAACCATGTTAAATACAAACCGCTTTAAAATTGTCGCTTAACGTAGTCACTATTAAGGAAATTGAACAGTAATGATAGTTCAAAATACATAAATACATAATGATATATGAACTTCGTATTTTGAGGTAAAACAACGGTTTCAGACTACTATAATGGCGAAGTTTGAAAACAATAAATAATTTGCTGTGACTCTCGATTTTAATCAATTTTCATCTTTTTTGTCGGAACGTTTCGAATTTATTGTTTTTACATACCTACTTACTATGCAATTGATTGTAAGTGTTTTATAATGATTGCTCTGATAATTGGATTACGACGCGACCGTTTCTTCCACACGACTTTCTATATACTATTGAAGCTTTCATTGATAAAGTTAAACACGTTTTGAGCATTACTGCTTTTAATCAACCAAAAGAAGTTTTGTACAAAAATAATTGAGAATACGTCGACTCGTATCTCATACGTATCTGACATGACAAAGTAACAACTTCTTTCGTTTTGTTAGAGTGAAATTTTTGTCACCGTAATTAACCAGTAATGTCCATTGAGCATAAATTCTGCCGAGCGATGTATGATTTTGATCTTTTGGGTTATTTATCTAGAGCACCAAGAGAGAAATACAATGATCCACGTCAGCATAAACGATCAGTCACAAACTATCATTTAATTGGTATGTCAAATACATTATAAATACTATACTGTAAGTTCGGTGTTCTGAAAATACAAATTTAATTGGGGACACCACAATTTTGGATTACAGTGTCTTCCAATATCTTGGCAAAACACCAGAACAATTACAGTGAATCTCCCGCTGTCAATTTTATCATTTAACTAATGGTACGATTAATATACATTAAGTGTAAAGTGAACATTCTTCGGCAAGGCACCAACATTCTTCTGCATACTTTCTTACTCTTTTTAAAAAGAGCTGCCTGGCTTGCTGCTCTCTTTCTTTTTCAGAATTTATCTGCTTCTTAGCCTTTTTATATTTCCTAACATTGCTGCCTTAATATCGTGCATCGCCATATATGTATACAATATGTAACTTTTGTCTGCTAACAAATTTATTAAACCGGGACAAAAATATATCATCCTCTTACCAAACCCATCCAAGTTGAAAATTACGTTCTCTTTCGGCACCATCAAGGCACTAATGCGAACTTTGTTTGCGATTTGGAATGTGCAGAGCGTGTCTTCGTGCTGTCGTTATGCAGGTCCCAATTAATATGGCCATAACCAGATTTTATTGCTACTGCTTTGAAAAAGTAGATTGTTCAGGCATGTACACATTTGTATGTTCGCTTACCATCTGTATTTATACCTTGAAATTCTTAAGTACATTTTCCGAGCACTTGAAAACTTATTCATCCAATCCATGTCTGAAGCCTTTTGGTACTTTCCAATTAGACTTCCAGACTACTGTCTGTAATCCAGGTAATATCAACAGACATTGAAAACTACATGAAAGGAAATTCCAACTGTAATGCCATAAAACATTTTAATTATGCATTATTTATGGGGGTACAGGTAACATAAGAGTTGAACACAATCTAAAAATATATACACATACATTCAGCAGCTACTAATTATGCATACGTTGAAATGTATTTTCTGTAATTGTTTTTATGCATAGTCTTTGCAGAACTGCTCTTTTCACAAACGAAATCCTGATACATAATTTATGTGCGAAATTGTTAACGTTAGTTGACGTATATAGTCATAGTCATGATGTGCTTACATAACTTGTAGGAATGGATGTATAAATTACTTAGTTAACTAATGTTACTACAAAAAGGAAACGATATTTGTCTGCACTTACAATAATTTCAGCTTATTTAACTTTTACAAACTAGGTTCCCCGTCACCCGTTTATAGTACTATGTATTTTAAAATGCTTTCATCTCTTTGATGATATCCTCAAAAGAACAAATAATTTAAAATCAAAGGTTCAGATTCTATCATCCATCTGAAATCGCTGTAAAGATGTCCGCATGGATGCTCATCTAAAATGTTCGTGCAAAGATCAGTTATCGAAAAAAACACATTATTCATGCATGACATATAATACATAATATAATATACTAGACTAGACTCTTTAATTTATCGTTGAATATTTTACTAAATCGTGAATATGATTCAAATGGCCTTTAGTATGATTTGTGGCATTCTTCACTAAATTTAATTTAAATCTCAAACGCACGCAAAAGTTTTATTGCTGATATATTATTTGTGAGTGCCATCAATCGTCAATCAACGTACTTTATATGACTGTATATTCCATGTCATGTAATCGGATGATTGTCGCATCCTTCCTAAAGCGTATCCAATTCATTTTAATTACAAGCTTTTTAGTAGAGATATGATTGTGAACAATTTTAGCTCTTTGCCTTCGAAAGTTAAAAACTTGAAAGCTCACACTCACACTCACAGTTTCTTTAATTTGTCGTTTTGTTATTCCTATGATTATATTACGATTCATGAATCATGATACAAGTTCTTGTTCACACATACATTTCCAAGGGGCAAACTGGCATTCAATGACAGTATTTTTTAGTTTTTTTTTAAAATGTTGCTCTTCCGTAATTTTCCGTTTCATTATAGTGTAATTATGAGCCTGTCATAATATTGGATGTCTGAAATTCTGAGTACAATATTCATACTGTGTTCTTCTATAATTGACAGTGTGCGTCACTTTTTGTTGCAATAAAAATAGACGCCTGATTGACACTCAAATAGAGAGTTAAGTTACAAATTTACATAATTTAAAAAACATACGACAGACCAGGGATGATGACGATAGCTGAACGTAGTAAAAGTCATGATGGTGGATTTAATTTGAGCCGTGATACGATACAATTATCGTTCTTTTGCTTTCACTAATTGCAAAGAGTTTTACTTTGTTGAGCTCTTGCATGACGCAAGATTAGAACTAAATACCTACCTTTTGTTGTGCTGTTGTGTGATATGATGACGTCTTGCTGGCTCATCTTCATGCAAAATTGTACAGACATGCATGTTTGTATGTAAGTATGTATGAGATTTTTTTCAAAGTAAAATATGTGTTGTGTACAGAATGCTTTCGATTGCTTGAAAGCTATTTTTATGGGTACATAACTAGCTGGTTTCAAGATATTTCTCATCGCCTAAGAAAAACCTTTCCTTGCTCTAAATGGAAATGAAAATAGTTTAATGATTGTGAGAACACGACATCGAAAAGAGTTGAAATGACAGTACTAGTTGAAAACTAATGACGTTTTAATGACAAAATTTGGTGGCTTCTCTGATGAATCAGATAACGACACATACGAGATCTGACCATACCATACAGACTTCTATATACAAAAATATATATGCATGTATTTATACAAATTTTACGATTTGTAGAGCTTGCTTTGCTTAAAAATTTGTTCATTTTCGTACAATACGTTGCACTCCGGAAATACTTTAAAGATTTATATGTTCAAGTATTAAATTGTTTTTGAGTTCAATTGTTGTGAACCTAGTCATAAGTCATACAATATGGATTCATTGTCGACCAAAAATACACGCGTACCAAAAAACAGTTATAAAATTTTAAGGGAGTCTCTTACATCCCCTGAAAAGTCTAGTCGATATCAGCCAGTGGAAGCACTAGAAATGGCTGCTTTAAGAAGACATCATAATTCATATTCTGCATGCCTTTCATTCTCTTTAAATTCCTGCACAAAGGTTTTAATGGCATTTCTGATAACGATTTCATTCCTATACGTAGTGCTATCTCTAGAAGCGACAGCACAAATATGGAAGAATTCGCTAAATGGATCTGGAAATCTACTGTTAACACCTTACATAAACGATGGAAATATTAGCAAAGCTAGAGAATTGTCGAAAGTTAGTTTGTTCCCTGGGATCACCAGCTACAGTGGATTTTTAACAATTGACGAACCCTGTAAAACACATTTATTCTTTTGGTTTTTCCCAGCAGCTGTACGTATAAAAAATTGTTCTGTTCCAATAAATTTTTTAAAAGCATGTCATAATTATCATTTTCACTATAATCCAAATTTAATATTTTAGTCTGGCAATATCACTGCGCCTCTCATTCTATGGCATGGAGGAGGTCCCGGTACTTCAGGTCTGTTTGGTTTATTCCAAGGAACGGGCCCGGTTAGAATAGATGAAGATGGAAAATCATGGATTGAAAACAAGTATGCGTGGACCGAACACCGATCGATGCTGTATTTGGATAGTCCCGTTGGAACTGGTAAAAATATATTTATATTACCCGTGAAAGTCAATAGTCGCATTCAAATGATAATCTGGAATTCTGGAACATAAAAGAGTGGAAAGAGAAGACGTGGGTTTTTCTCAAGTATCCCCATGCATATATTTATATAACCTTTCTCTGTAAATACTATATAGGATTCAGTTACAACGAAAACGATGATGCACGCTGCTATGCTTCCTCTAGTGATGATGTTGCCGATGGAGCACTTAGGGCATTGAGACAGTTTTATCAACTTTTTCCTGAATATCAACGAAACGATTTTTACATTAGCACCACATCATATGGAGGTTTGTTGATCAGCTTTTACAAAGAGGATTATTATTGGGCATCACAAATATTTAGGGATATTCCTTAATCCGATTTCTCTTTGATAATATGTATTGAAATATAATCGTTATATATATACATGAGGATACATATAAATGATCTAATTTTCAGGAAAATTTGCCCCAACACTTGCATGGCGAATACATTATGATAACCAGTTGGATAAAATGAGTGAATATTCCAATTTATCGTCAATCAACTTAAAAGGGGTCATTTCAATGTCAGGATTTAGTGATCCCCTCCACCAAATAGATTATGGGGAATTCTATTACAATTTGGGGTTCATCGACAGCCTCCAGTTGAAATTTTTCCAGTCTCAAGAATCCATGGCTAAGTCTTACATCAGGAACAAAAACTTTTACCAAGCATACGAAGTAAAATACATTAAGCAGCATCAATGCATATATCTAAAATCTATACGTTTACTTACTTTATCTCCGTGCAGTTTCACCAGCAGCAATGTTTCCGCAATAACCACAAAATGATCCTTTTCCTTCCGTTTTTCTAGATTGTGGATCCTTTGATAGTTGGGAATGATGGGCCTTCTTATTTGAAAAATATCACTAGAATCAAATACCCTTACAACTTTGTAACCGATTTGATTGATCCAGATGCAGAGCAGCATTTATACAAGCATGACATTTTTCTTAGACAAAAGTGGGTTCAAGAGGCCATTCATGTTGACACATCTTCAATTGGACACTCTTACAGAACTTCAAGCAATGTGGTATACATGAACCTTCTGGGAGACTTGTACAAGTCTGTTAGCCATCTTATTGAGGATTTGCTGAACACTGATGAATACAAGTTTTTGTTTACTGCTGGTCAAATGGATCTCATAGTGCCGCATACAACGATAGCCAAATTCTTACAAGAACTGAAATGGGGAAAAGATAGCTCGTTTAAGTCAATGGTGACTTCTACATTTGCTTCGAAAACTGCAGATTTATGGATGTATAAAGACGAAGTTGTAGGATATGAAAGGAATATTGGTAAATTAACATATTTAATGATGAGACAAGCGGGACATCATCCATTTATTGATCAGCCTGAATGGACGTTGGATCTAGTTTTGAGATTTACACAATAAAAAATGAATTTAATTAAATCGTAATATAAAAGAAATTCAAACAAAGAGTGAAAGCATATCAATGTTTCTTGTATGAGTATGACTGTTGTGCTATAAAAAGCAATAGTGCTAAAACGTTTGGCACTTGGCAAGCATTTATGTAAGCTTTGAAATAAATTCAATAAATGAAGAATTTATGCTGAATTAATTAAATTTATGTCTCACTCACATCGCATCAACGCGCCTTTGGCATTCTTTAATCTTATTTATTGGCCACTTAAGAATATTACCCACCAATGTGCTTATATAAAGAACATTATGTTATTAATTACAACATGACAGCACAATCCGTAGGAGCTCTAAATAAACAAACTATTAAAGCTCTTTTTATAATCCATTCTTGAATACGATATTTTAGTTACAAAGACTGCACTAGAGCTTAGAGCAGACAAGAATAAAATTCGAACAAACAAAAATATTATTTTATTTAAATTTAAATTTCCAATACCCAAATTATTGATTCAGTCTTAATTTAGCATTTAAAGGAATCTAAAACGTTTCCTCATAAAGGGACCCTGAACATTTTAAAATGCTAATTGATAATTTTCTTTTATTTATTGGTAACGAACCGAAATAATTTCCGATTTAGCACACAATTTCGCAATCATCACCTATTACAAAAGACTATCATAACTTTCACTCACGTGACATGTATATACGCTATCACTTTATTATCATGGCTCATACTAGTATAGTAACGCACTATTTTTTAATTGTAAGTTAAAATATTTTTTACTTTCTGTATATTTACAGCTGAATTTATTTATCCATTATAGTACATCGATTACTTACCTCAATTGTTTAATTCAAAAGTTCGTCTGTATTATTTACATAATTATTTGTGTTCATTCTTATTTTCTAAAAAAAACTGTACTTTCATTTTCATTTGTGTGTAGTTTAAGCAGACCGGTGGAAAATTATTGATTACAAATGAGTAATTCCACAAATGCAAACAAAGCTTATAAAATTAACTGTCTATTAAAAGGAAAAATTGAAATATTGGAAAATGACGGCCTGAAATATGAAAAGAACCTCTTTTAGAAAAAAGTGAATAGTCTATGCAACCAAAGAAAGTGTTACGAAAAAGTTGTTATGTAAGTAGAAAGAATTTCATGCATTGCATATCCATATATTTACACTTTACACCTTCTATCTGACATTAAGTGTGAACTTTAGTAATATACAAATATATTATCGAGCATTATACTAGATTTATTTATTTCAACAGGAAAAACTCATGATTTTTATTTCTTTTTACGTATATTTAATCACAGCTCACTATATTACTATATTATTATAGTGCCCTGTGATTTAATACATAAGTGATTTTCCCACCACATATTTACAGTGATTTATTTTTCCTGCCTTCTTATCTAAGAACTCCAGACATTTGGACAACTTCTGGCTTTAGAAATGGAAAACGAAATTCTAGACTAAATCCTTAAGCGCTCAGGCGTTCAAGCACTCGCCAAAGTTTTCGTTACATAAAGCTACAAGAGAACTAGTAAATATAATGATTCGTTTTCGTATACTGCATTCGATTCAACCGAGTACGTACTTTCACTCTCACGAAAAAGACTTTTTCAGCAAATATAAAGCTTAAAATCATTGCACACAATTTTTCATTTCATTTACTCATTTTTAATCCTCCATTGGTATATATACATAATACTTACCGTTATATCTGTACTCGGTACTCGGTACCATATTATTATATTTACAAGTTTATTTGTATCATATCAGCTCTCTATAGCTCTGGAACTAGCCTTTTCTATGAAATGTATAGAAATATTGGATATCAATGTCAGTAAGTAAAATAGCAATATCAGTTTTGGTTCAATTACATCTTTTCCTCCGCTCCATCTCTTGTTTTGGTGAAAGCAGTTTCTAACCTTTCAATTTACAGTCCTAAGGAACCACATTACGACAAGTACAAAGTAAAACGTGAGAAAAAAGTCACAAATGCATACAACGCGGAACATGACGAGAAGGAGATAGAAGTTAAATTTGTCATTATGGACAGTTATAGGCTGCCAGGGTAAGTCATCAATGAACCCGGTCACGTGGAGAGTCACTGCAAGGAATACAAGAAATCCCACGGTTCCTATTACATTGAATAGTATCCATACAGCTCCCGGTGTTTTGCTATGCTGAAAATTACATAGAAAAAATTAACGTTTAATTTAAGCACGCAGTAGTGAACATTTACGCAAACATGCCATTAATGATGTGTACTGAATGCATCTTTTTTGTTGTTGTACTGATTTATAAAAGAAGTTTCATTTTAATTAATCCTAAAAGCACTAATGATATGATGCTACGTGATGTTTGTACAAACGGACTCATTTCAAACTTCTTTGCATAACAACTCCGAGAGTACTGTTTGTCATCTGAAATACCTTACTTTATCTTGACGATCAATAATATTCCCTTAAAAAAGATGCTTACTAGAAAATTCTAATATTTGTGTCGATCTGGGCTTTATTGGATTGTCCTTGTGCTACATATTACACAAAAATATCACGGATCTTCACCTGCGTGTTTATAAATAAGATCCAGTTGGGACTGTTGAGAGACTTACAAGGATAAGATGCAACTAACTAGAGAACAAACAGCTTGAAAAATATACCAACTAGTGCATTATGAAACGGAGATTACGAATATAATAATGAAAATCCCGAATGGTCACCTTAGGAGGAGCTACGTTCATTAAATGTGGCCAATTTAGCGTTAAAACGCACGCGTTATACACAGGACGCACGCTCAGCGTCTGATGGGGGGGGGATCAGAGCAAAGCAGCGGAGCTCCACTTCCCCTCTTCTCTGCTGAGCGTGCGTCCAGTGAGTAGCGCGCGAGTTTAAGTGCTAAATTGGCCACATTTAATAAACGTAGCTCCTCCTAAGGTGACCATTCGGGATTTTCATTATTATATTCGTAATCTCCGTATCAAAATGCACTAGTTGGTATATTTTTCAAGCTGTTTGCTTTCTAGTTAGTTGCATCTTATCCTTGTTAGATTCATAGGAGAGTTATGGGATTTCTTATTGTTTTTATTGTTATATGTATTTACTTTGTTGTGTGAATGTGACTCATGTATGTTTATTTTTCTGTAAGTATATTTCCATCAAATGCAAGGTACAAATCCAAAATCACAAGACTATAAAAATATACAAAAGTGTTCGCTGAAAGAATGGTTTATAGAGCAACGCGTAGAACCGTTTAAGTTTAAGAGCAGCCGACACCGTTATGATACTACTACTGACGAAAACGTCTAGCTATTTTATTAATAATTAGTAGTTAATTATATCATGACACTATTTCGAAATTGTGGAGTCATCGATCAGTTGAAGTTGGTTGGTTGATTTGATATGCATGCATTTTCGGTAATTGCTTTAAATCAATGAGCATAAATATTAGAAACCTGACTTCACTTATGTATGTCTTGCGATGACTATATAGTGACTAGAGTTTGGGTATTTGTTTCCAGTTGCAAATGACATCAATGGTCGATTGTCATTGACACGTGTGAATTGAGGACACTGTGTAAGTATAAATGTCATAATATAATATAAATGGATGTGTGCATCATTAGAAATGCTTGGTGAGAGTAGGTCTTTCGATAGTTGTAAATAAATGTAATGTAAGATATCTTATCTACTTAAATTTACTAGTTTTGAAGATTAAAGTGACTCCACTTAAGACGTCCACTTTGGTGACAAATATTGAATTAAGGCCATAAGTTGAAACTTTCTTATTGGTTCCAAGCTGTAAGGCTGAAAGCCTTTTCAATGTGTGTTTTTTACATTTCTTACTACTATATTTTACACAGTAAGGTCAATATTTTCCTTCTGCGATCTAGGGAATTTCGACTCAGTGCACCGTGTGCTACTCAGTATTTTTTACAAGGAAAATTTTGATTGTATTGTGACAGTGAAGCTTTGTGAATTGGATTTCTTTCACATATTCTCTTACACAATTTACACTTCAAAAAATGCTTTTATCTTGAGTTTGTTTCGAATTGGGTTAGAGTAATATAGTATTCATAAATAAATGTATATAGACAAGTAAATTGCCTTTGAGCGTACGTGCATGCATAATATATTACCAATTACAAAGAAAGAGTGGGAAAATATTTATAATTCATAAAACGGAAATAGGAATGTATGTTCAGACTTTGATTTTATTGTTCACTACAATACAATCTCAACGCAATAGTACGTCTGTATCTACATTCTACATCCGTGTAATACAAGGGATTTTCCGAACCATAATTTACTTTTATTTAATTTTTTTGCAAATGTGTACACATAAAACGAACGCAACGAAATCGAGTTTTTTTTTCCTTTACGAAGTACAAATCAATACACGGTCCAAAAAATGTACACGTTCTCGTCTTTCTTACCCAACTTGTAACAGAGTATAAGGTTAAAGGGAAAAAACTGAGTAGGTTGTTATATTTGCGGGTGTGAGAAACGACTTTTTATGCATGCAATCATAATAGCATCTGAAGAATTCAATATCGTGCCAACGTGACATCCGTTTGTCAATCTTCGAGATTGCAAATCTTTAGGAAAAATTTGACATTGTACCTGTTCTATGTACAACTTTTTGCTTCCTGCGTCCTGCGTTTACTCTACACTTTATAACATACATACACTGTTTCTGATTAGTGATTGCAAAGACCAAAATATACGGATAAATGACGTTAGTTATCGGGAAGAAAGACCTGAGTTAGCATGAGGCAATGAAAAATGATATTATTTACGTCGCTTTTCACACCTAGAAACCTGAGAAGTGGAAGTCAATAATGACTATCGTCATTACCGATAACAATATTATGACATCCCTTTCTTTTCATGCTTCATTGCAAACTAGCAAAAAATTATTTATAGCATGTATACAACATGGTGTCACGGAAAAATACTACAAGTTTCCCTAATTGAAATAAAAACGCAGCTGGAACAGCACAAAAATATTCAAAAAGAAAGTTGTGTGATGTAAGAATATGTATTTATAGCATCAGAACTCATTTTCAATTTCTTTTATAGTTTTTACCATCCAAGCGTAATAACTACCTACATATATACAATATATATGTATATCTATGTACTAAATTACAGAAAAGTTTCAGAAATAATTTTAATTAAGACAGCCCTTTTAGCTAACCAACCCAAAAATTAGTTAGCAATATAACTTATTTATGCATAGTATAATGAAAATTAACGACAGATGGTACTTTCTTTTACCAGATAAGCTTTTTTGCCTTTTGACTCTTTGATAATTACTGTTATACACAAATAATACATTCATTTAAATATCTATCGGGTTAATTTAATAAGGGTCTAAAAATCATTTTGGTTCAGTTCAAAGTGTACCGATTAGCCAATAAAATTATTCATTTCTCTTTCAGACAATCTACTCTGTTCTGAAAATTTTTCAGTCTCTAATACTAATAATTCAACGATATGGAAGAAAAGTTTTTCATCACACATAGGTATTCAATGATACACGTGCAAAATAACAGTTTGGAAAAACGAACCACATTAGATTTCCTTGAATGCGCAGATACATTACTTCCACTCCACCTCTTGCCTTTTATGAAGGACAAAAATGTCTTCTTGGAGAAATCCAGGCGTCAAAATGGTAATTATTAGAGCGTACAAAATTGGCAATCGATTGTATTCACAAAAATATTTTATAACGAACGACGCACATCATATCATCGCCTTTTTTTACACATAGTAAACAGAAGAATGTGAGGTAATTATTGAAAATACGAGAAATTGTGACAAAGAATTTTGTCTTCAATTTCAAATCACTTTTATACGTCATTATCGCGAGCAACATGAGTATATTTTAATAAACTTTTGTATATTTTCCAAAGTTTGTCAGTTGATTCAAACTAGTAAATTACCTTACCAAATTACATATTATTTCTTGTTACGAGTATTTTCAATGACAAAAATTCAATTCCACTTACATTTCATCGTAACTCATTTTAATTTCTACGTGCTATGTTTTTGCTGTTCGTTCGTTTAAAAAACTGTATCTTCGAGAAACGTGAGAAACACCTTCTTTTCATATAGATTGAATTTGGGAAATGAAATTCCGAACTATGTTTTTTTCGTAGAATTTGCTAGTTTGAAGTGGAAAATATGGAATGGAAATAAGCAGGACTATGGACAAACGTCTGACACGTGCATGAATGGTGTGAATCTTCCAGAGAATTTTTTTCCGTTAGGTAATCCAACATAACGAAATAGCAACAATGAAGTTCTTTGAGCACCATTGGGATCGAAGATTTATTTAATTTACTCTAAAAAATACGTAAGGTGTGAGCTGAGCTGTACCCTTTTTACTTTTACCTTAAGATCGACATATCGTCAAATCACACAGTAGTTTATCATGACAATGTTGAGAACAGCGACAAATAAATAAAACAAGTAGAAATATTTTAACAGTACAGAAAAAATGAAAACAGTGTACAAAAGGTTAGTTTTGATAATATTCTTCAACTGCATGAAAATAACATAAATGGTGCAATTTTGATAATTGAAGGGATTTCTTTAGGGGTTCTCCTAAGAGGATGAGTTTTTCAAACAAACGATTACAGAAAGCCATGCTTTCGAGATGATAGATTGCGCGTTGCATAAGATCTAACCATCCTGTTCAGAATAATATATTGCATAAGATGCAATAGCATGGATAAAATATTATGAATTATACTGTGAAGATCCGACTTGGTATAAAATATGCATGTGGCACAAACGGATAAAACTTTTTACATAAGTCTAGCTTCAAGTCTTTGATATGACATTCGATTCGATTGTAGAAAAAGGGAAACATCATATATTCTTTCAGGGAAATATCGACTTTCACAAGAGACTTCTTTAAAAAGTCAAAGAGCATTGCAGACCTTATTTCGTGATCTTGGTGCAAATGTAGCTGTCTAGCTTTCGTAACACAAATGACAAATATAAAATCTTTTATGCAAAGACAAGCAAATATGGTCAATTTATAAGTGTAATACAAACTTCTTTCGATATATATGTATAAATGACTAAATGACTTTTGCATGTACTTCTATGCATCATAAATCATAAGTAGCATATTGTGTCTCTCGGAAGCGATGTGGTGATGCTGGGTTTTGCCACATGGGTTTTGACTTGAAATTCGTGCAAGCTGATTTCAGTTCATAATTACAAGCTAACAAGAAAAGACTGAGATAAGCCAATCGAATGATTTTCAAGTGGTTAAAATTAACCAGAAACATTGTTTTATGCTTCGTTTATTCAAATCATTCTGGTTAATTATTGTACACCACTGCGGACTTTCTTTAAAGCATTACACATCAAAGTCATATCTGATTGTCTCTGGACTGGAGTAGTTAGTAGCTGATTAATCTGCAATGTATGTATATGATACATATGACAATAAGCTATATAAACCATACTTTCTCTTTTTGTAAAAGTAGTGTATGCAAAAGACGTTTCCGCGTTCCAAGTCGAAGAGAAAATCTGAAAATTATTTGTTTAAGCTTCACGCGTGATACTGCGAAGTAGTATCCATGTCGTTCGTGCTGGAATGTATTTTCCATTTCCATTATAGATAACTAACGGTTAAGCCGCAGTTTTCTGCGGTTTTGTTGAGCGCATATTATGGCTACCAAGCTACCCTTCAACTTCAGCAGCACAATACGAAAGGCATCCCTAAACGCCAACCCATCAACATTGAGAACAATGTGATCGGATACTTAACAACACATACATACATTCGTACATATATACACACGTAACGCAACGGTATAATTAGATTCAACAGCTTTTCTTTATATAGCCAAACAGTTTGGCACAAACAAGTGTGCCCTTATTGCATATGGGAATTGCGGGGAATTCGGAGAGTGCTAAATAATCAAAACCCTATTTCCGTTCTCCAACTTTTATAAGGGTTCTTGAAGTAACCTTTCCATGTTATAAAGGCTTGTTTTATGCATGTATGTTAGGTTACTTACACATTTACAACTTGCAATCCTATTCGATCTAAAACTTATGCTACACGCCGATTTTTTAGAAACTACTGCTAACCAATGTATTTTTTCTCTTGGATATACTATGATTACAATGCACAAATGAAAAATGTCTCCGAAAATCTATTTTGATGCGTAAATTTTTAGCTTAAAATTGAAAAAAGGATGAAGTATAGCATATGTACTGGGTGGGGAAAGTGAAACATCGGATTTTAAAAATTGAATAATTTTCTTATTTTTCAAAAAAATTAACTTCTGA
>JAQFXM010003150.1:0-21407 GCA_034693345.1 Entomobrya multifasciata | reverse complement strand
CATGCACGGAATTGTACTAGCTTTTGCCTTTTACGTTACTCTCATACACAACTTTGTTGGATATATCAAACATTTAAAATACATTGTAAGCGAAATCCGTTTTTACAGAAGGCGATATATATACATTTTAAGTAACAAAGCATACATTTTAAACATTTATAAAACCTTAAAAAGCTCACAGTCACAAATGCAATACCTACGTAAATATATGTATCCGTAACATAACATATTAGATATCCTATATTTTTTTATGCTTACTTTACTTTCAGAGCTGAGAGCACCCACTTTATATTGCATACATTCAAATGAAATCCTCTTTTTATAAAGATTTTTTTACACATGAAAATTGGAAAACGCCAAGCCAAACAAACGGACTTTTAAAACATGTTGTGGATTTTCACATTCATTCTCTCGCTTTGATTCTTGCCTAACAATAAGTCATCCGTGAGTAGAGGAATTCTTTGTGAAAAAAAGACTTTGGGATGATGTTGCATACAAAAAACACATCTCTGATCTGCTGCTGCTGAATGATCATTCAACAAACACATATCGAGGAAAACCTGCTTCATGTTATATAAAATATTTTGTGTGTACAGTTACTATACACAAGTTCCTTCCTTTTCATGAGAGATGATGATGAAGACATACGGATAAAATATTATGTCGATGTGAACTTGAAGAGAGAAAGAAGCGAAGCGAAACTCTCTGCGATTATTCTGATTTACCAGTCCACGTTTTAATTTTAAGTAGATAGAATATAATGCTTAACGTGACATGAGATGAATAAAATGGAATGCATACCGTGTATATGAAAATTGGCTATCTATGTAACTTCTATGTGTATAAAAACAAGAAGCGAAAGATGAAAGAAAAAAAAATGTGAATGAGATTCTCAGATATATCATGATAGAAAAATACAACTTCTCAGAATTTAGAACGTATGAAGCCCTCACAAAAGCGTTAGAATTGTGTACCACGTTTATAAGGTGGTTTATGCCGAGGATCTTTCATATAAATGGGGATTTAATGGTTAATGGTTTAAATGTAAATTAAGTTTGTGGAAATGATGTATGAAGTGGCAGGTGAAAAATAGCTGACAAGGATTTTCTCAAAATGCCCCATAATTTAATGGGATGGATGTAAAGGAATTTGTGTAAATGGACGGCCCTTGACTCAGCAGAAGTTGAACTTTCAGAGCTACAGATGAGTTTACGCGAAAATCTATCTGACTCTGACAAGACAAGTGCTAAAAGCTAAATTATCCGACAGAAAGAAAAATACAACTCACAAAACATAACAATAATAGCTTTTTGGGATTTTTGATGGGTTTTCATGTTTGCGGGTCATTTTTTCGAGTTTGAATAGTGCTGAGCTTTCGTATTCAATTGATCTTGTCATAAATTTTGAAGTAGTAAAATAACAAGTTGCAGTATTACGTCTTTCACCGGAAGAATTTTTAGTGTTTGATGTTCGGTCAGGTGAAAGATAAGTCGACAGATAGGATTTTGTTACTGTGTTAATTTGATGTCAGAATATTTATAAAAGTTGGAAGTTCTGTTGTCTTGTTTTGAGTCAAGAATATAATATTTACTAAATTGTTTTGTGAAAAGTATTTATTTGGAAAGTTGTGATTTTGAAGTTTAGTTTGATTTTGTTTATCGAAAAGGATAATTTTTCAGTGAATTAGAGTATACACGTGTTAAAGTGTTTTTCAAGTTTAATTATTTCGAGTTCTAAGAAAATCACAAGTGTTTAGCAAGATGACGTCGTTGTTAACTTCTGCGGGTAAGTTATTTTTTAATGATTTTGTCATTTTAAACTATATCGCTTCTGTATTTTTGTTTTGCTACATCACATCTACCTGCTCAGTGTAAAGTTTCATCATGGTTAATGGTTAAACACCTTATCATGCAGTTTGTTATTAATTAGTTAACAATTGATTGGGTGCGTGAAATTGGCCGAAGACCTATGTGAATGCAGACAGACATTAGTATATCATCATGTTTAGTTGATTGTCCTGGATGTGGCACCTTAAATGCCATTTTGCTTAATTTTGCTGTTCATTGTTTTTCATCAGTCTTCATATCTGTCATGTTTTACAGCTGACTCCAGCTGTAGTTACGTTGTTAATTAGTCATTTATTGGTATTTTCATACAAAGCATTGAATTCATAACCATTATAATCGGTTAATTGTTACTATAGTACTCAAAAATTAACTGTAAAGTGACTTGACTAGACAAAATGAAAATCGGGATGATTTTGCAGTTTTTCATCCTACGTTTCATAGAGGCTTGTTCTGTGTTTACGAAGTCATTAAGCTAGTGCTTTGGCGCTGGTAACTGATGTTTAATGGGGCAAAACGAGACATATTTCCTAATAAGCAGACAGGTCCCTATGCTGATATGTATTATGCACATTGTCTCAGCAAGTACGTAATGACTATGGGATCTGGAAAGAACGAAGCGCGTGATCTCAGATTCAATTTTATAGAACCTCATTTCATCATCATCATCGTCTTAAAAATGACTGAAATATTAATGAGTTTTCAAACAGTATTCTTCAGAACATTTAAAGTGTTTTAAAAGTTGCGGTGAAGTTTCAGTCAGCTTCATAAGCATGTTTGCTATAATAACTAATTATCGCATTGATTGTCGTGGCTAGTTGTGTTACTCCTTTAAACGGCAGTTTTTACTAAGCTGTGTTTTCTTGCTAACTATTAACATTAGAGTTACTAAATGTCAATCAACAGTTTTAGAGAAAGTGACATTTTGTGAATTGATAAAATTTTGAACTACGCCAAAGAACCATATTTTCAAATTGTGTTGAGGGTCAAAGTAAAAATTCAGTAAAATGGGGGCCTCACTAACGAAGGACTCTGATGATGAAAGCACGACGAGCTCAACAAAGCCGGAGAAAATTGTGAATAAAAATGTGGAGACCGGAAGTGGTGATAATAAAAAGAAAGATGAGAAGGAGAAAGCACACCTGCAATTATCAACAAGAGAGGAAGATAGTGTGGAGGAGAGCGAGACCACTGAAGAGGAAAATGATGGAGACCTTGTAAGAGAGGAAGAACAAGATAGACCACCTTTTGATCCTGAGAACTATGACCCTTCACAATACGGCCCTATTTTGCCAAATGGAGAAATCAATTGGGAATGTCCGTGCTTAGGCGGGGCTGCACACGGACCTTGTGGAACAGAATTTAGGGCAGCTTTCTCTTGCTTCCATTATAGGTATTTTAAGAACAGCTAATATTCAAACAATTTATAGATTTGGATTAGGGAATGGGTTTAGTTTAGAGTTGTTTCTAATCCAAGTGAATTTACTTTCACATTTGATCTGCAGTACTGACGATCCCAAAGGAGCAGACTGCTTTCCCGCATTTGAAGGCATGCATGTTTGCTTCTCAAAATATCCAGACCTTTACAAATCAAGAGGAGGGGATGACGAAGATGAAGAGGACGAGGTCCAGTTTGATGACGAGGAGTTGAAAATTATTGACGACGAAAATGAAGATGAGCAACCTAAGAAAGAGACAGACGCACCTAAGGAGGACGTTCCTAAAAGTCAACCCGAAGAGAAAAAGACTAAACAATCAAAGCCATCACCTGAAGCACCGAAGCAAAGGGAACCGTTAATTCCTCCTCGCCCTCGAGCTGCTGTTCTCTAAGGCCGCATTCATCCTCCAAATGTTGGATCCGGATTTGCTACTTAGATTTTGTTAATTTATATTAAGCTATGTATAGTTGTAGTCAACATAGCATCCACACTATATGAAATGAATACATATACATATTATGTTTTCCTGAGTATAATATGTGTATATTTACTTAATTTTGTTGTATGGTATGACTAGTCGAAATCATAAATAAAATTTAATGCATCAGTTGTTAACTATCAAAAAAGAAAGAAGAGATAATATGTAAGGAGGAAGCAACTTCAACTTCTCTGCACTGGGTCATAATTGATATGATGAGTGAACAAACACTATACGTTGTACATAAATACTTATATACAGTTATGTATATGTAATTTTGTAGCCCAATATTATGATAGAAACTGTCCAGACGGACTAAATTAAGACACAAATAAATCATAACTAGACAAACATAATTATAATTTGTGGAGTAATTCTAGTTGAATTTGGAATTGGAAAACCTTTCCAAGCTTGCATTTCCAGCTTTTTAAATGTCGTTCGCATAAACCTTTGGCTGGCATGTTTCAAGAAATATTCATTGCAACTTATGTGAAAACGCTGCATACTATTCATAAATCATGTGTACTTTCTCTGAGCAGTTGATGTGTCATGCGTTTTCTTCTGATTCATCTTTCATGTAAATATTTTTTGCATGGTTAATGTTCTAATTTGTTTTTAATCTATAAAATTTCCAGCTGGAATTATTTCTTTGCTTGATGAGCAACACAATGATGTGAAGACATTCGCGTTGACCAAACTTGATGCCATCGTTAATGAGTTCTGGCCCGAAATAGCAGATTCTATTCAGAAAATGTAAGAATACACCATTTGGATTGAAGTCTGATATAGTTTGTTAAATATTCCGTTTTTTCATTGTTCATGTCATTAAAATTTATTTCAGTGAAATTTTGGAGGAAGATAATGATTTCCCTGAAAAACAACGGCAGTTGGCTGCTCTGGTGGTCAGCAAAGTGTATTATCACTTGGGAGCTTTTGATGTATCCTTGACTTACGCACTAAAGGCCGGTCCCCTCTTTGATTTGAGTCAGCGGAATGAATATGTCGAGACAACCCTCAGTACGTCGAAGCACTATAAATATTTTTAGAAATATCAGCAGCATGACATGACAGCTTAACTTATTTTTTAAAACTTCTTTGCAATTTCAGCTAAATGTTTGGACGCCTACATTCAAGCTCGTCTTGGTGCATGGCCTTCGGAAATCGATTTGGGTGACCAGCGATTGCGAGATATCAAGAGTATTGTCGACCGTATGTTCGAGCAGTGCTTCAGGGATAGGCAGTTCAAACAGGCGCTGGGAGTGGCACTGGAAACTCGTAGGATGGACATGTAAGAAACCTCCTGAATTTCTATACTTTTCAAGAGAAGGAAATGCATTTTGTGGGATTTTTACCAAATAAATGTTTTGCTCTAAACAGGTTCCGCAAAGCGATAGTCTTGAGTCAAAATGAATCTGAAATGCTTTCCTACGCATTCAGAGTGGCCATGACTTTAATTGGTGAACGAAACTTCCGCAATACTATCCTGAAATCGTTGGTGGGAATCTATGCTGGTTTATCAAGCCCAGACTACGTTAACATGTGAGTAATAAAATGTATTATATCATACCTGGATTCTTAAATTCAATTTGACGAAAATTATAACTGTATTGTTCTTGATTCAGGTGTCAGTGCCTAATTTACTTGGATGATGCGGTTGAAGCAGCCGGTGTAATTGAAAAGCTTTCAAAAACTCCAGAGACACAGTTAATGGCATACCAAATTGGTTTTGATCTCTACGAAAGTGCAACTCAAAATTTCCTTACCAGAGTATTAGCTATTTTGAAGCAAAATCATGCCACACCACCAAGCAAAGAACCTGCTGCCGTTGCTGCTACTACTGGAGAGGCTGCCGGAGAAGAAGGTGCTGCTGCACCCAGTGAACCACCACCACCAGCAGCAGTTGCTGTAACTAGTAGCCAGGAAGCTAAAAAACCTGAAACGGAGGAAACGAAGAAGCATTGGGAGCAAATGATTAAAATTTTAGGAGGCGAAGTATCAATAGCTTTACAACTACAATTCCTTGTTCGGTCGAATAAAACCGACATGACCATCCTCAAACAAACGAAGGAATCTGTCCGAGTATCCATTTGCCACACTTCAACTGTGATCGCTAATGCATTCATGCACGCTGGAACGACATCAGATCAATTCCTGCGTGAGAACTTGGATTGGCTTGCACGAGCTACGAATTGGGCAAAACTTACTGCAACAGCTAGTTTAGGAGTTATTCATCATGGTCATGAAAAAGAGGCGTTGAATCTCATGCAAGCGTACTTACCCAGAGATGGTGGTAGTGCCACTGCGGGTTATTCCGAAGGAGGTGCTCTTTACGCGCTTGGATTGATCCATGCAAATCACGGCTCGGATATTATTGATTACCTGATGACGCAGCTGAGGGTAAGTTGGGGTTGTAGTGACGAATTGAAGTTTTGTTTTTGCTTGAATCAATTTTATGATTGATTTCGTTTGGTGTACTTTTCAGGACGCTCCTAATGAAATGATTCGTCACGGTGGATGCTTGGGATTGGGTTTGGCTTCAATGGGGCTTGGAGCAGCACGTCCAGAAGTTTATGAAGTTCTCAAGAATAATCTTTACCAGGATGATGCTGTGACTGGTGAAGCTGCAGGAATAGCCATGGGTCTTACCATGCTTGGTTCAATGGATCCTGATGTCATTAAAGACATGCGAACATATGCCAGAGAAACCCAGCACGAGAAAATATTGCGTGGTCTGGCTCTTGGAATTTCATTGCTGTGTTTTGGACGGTTGGAAAGCGCTGATGGTTTGATTCAAGAACTGTTGGATGATAAGGTATATCTTGCAGTTGATTTTGTACATGGAAATCGTTCTAGCACTTTAACGACATTCAGTCGTCATTTCTTAAACTAACTTTTATACCACTTTGACTTAGGACGCTTTACTACGACGTGCTGGAGTTCTGTCCGTAGCGATGGCTTACTGTGGAACAGCAGCAAATTCTGCTATTCAAAAGCTTCTCAAAGTGGCAGTATCTGATGTCAATGATGATGTCCGACGAGCTTCCGTAATTGGTTTGGGATTTCTTCTGTTTAGAAGTCCCGAGCAGTGCCCAAGTGTCGTCTCCCTTTTAACTGAAAGTTACAATCCTCATGTGAGATATGGTGCCGCACTTGCGATTGGAATTGCATGTGCTGGAAGCGGAAGCAAGGTAAATTTTTCAGGCTATTATATTGTTAAATGTTAACTCTATTTAACAAGCCAGAATCAATTAGTAATTATTGGCCTTCTTTGGATTACAGGAAGCTATTGCTTTAATAGAACCATTAACACAAGATCCAGTAAACTATGTGCGACAAGGTGCATTATTGGCGTCAGCCATGTTGTTGATCCAACAGACCGAAGTCCTTTGTCCCAAAGTTAAGGAGTTTAGAGCCCTATACACAAAAGTACTTAATGACAAACATGATGATGTTATGGCCAAATTCGGAGCTATCTTGGCTCAAGGAATTATTGATGCGGGTGGAAGAAATGTAACAGTTAGTCTGAGTTCAAGAACTGGACATGTGTGGCTGCAAGGTGCCGTGGGAATGCTTCTGTTCTCTCATTATTGGTACTGGTTCCCAATGTCTCTATGTTTGGGACTCGCTTTTCAACCAACTTGTGTTGTGGCTGTTAATAAGCAGCTTGAGGTAGGTTAAAAGCTTTTGATAGCTAAATTTTTAGCACACTAACTATTTAACTTTGGATCTTACATTATGTTGTCTTTACTTTATATTGATTAGATGCCTGTCTTGGAAGTCAAGTCCAATGCCAAGCCCTCAATGTTCGCATATCCTCCTGCCGTTGAAGTAGCCAAAAAGGAAGAGAAAGAACGTGTAGCTACAGCAGTTTTGTCGGTCAGTTGTCATTATTTTTTGGTGTTGTAACATGCTGGTACTTTTCGATAACAGAAATTTTAATCAGTTATATTTTGGCTTTTAATAGGTTACGGCAAAAGCCAAGCGAAGGGAACAAGAAAAGGCTAAGGCAGCTGCAGTAGAGAAAGGTGAACCGATGGAGGTCGACGAAGAAACTAAGAAAAAGGAACAAGAGGAAAAAGAAAAAGAAGAGAAGGAAGCTAAGGAGGCTAAAGAAAAGGAAGTGAAGAGAGATGAGCCTAATTTTGAAATGTTAAAAAATCCTGCCCGTGTCATGAAACAACAGGTATTTTTTTATCCCAGAAAATTGAGAAGTGATGGATAGAAAAGAGCAAAAGTACAGTCTAGTTATAAATCTTAATTTATTGTTGTAGCTTCGTTATTTGGAAATGAACGATAAAAGATGGAAACCTTTGAAGGATATCACGATCGGAGGGATACTAGTAGTAAGGGATGGATCTCCTAACGAACCTATTGACCTAGTTCAACCGGTTGCTGGTACGTCTATGATAATTTGAGAAAGCAACATGATTTTCATCCTTATAATTGAACGGATGTAAATGAATTGATGATTTTATATGATTGGTTTTGTAGCTCATGGTCCTAGGAAAGAGGAAGAAGACGGAGACGAGCCATCACCTCCAGAACCGTTTGAATACATTGAAAGAGATGATTAATTACACAAATCAACTTAATATTTAAACTTTTTTGATTAATAAGAATTCATCGTTCTCTCATTAAAACTATTTGTAAATAATAATTTTGTAATGTAATATATGAGAATACATATTTTCAAGTCATGCTCTGTGAAATAAGATGATTAATTTTCTTCGTAATGAAACCTGAAACCTTAATTTGAACTTTTTTAATTTCAAACTCAAACTGAGAAAAACATTCATGCATGAAGTGTCGTTGTCAATTTTCGTATGCTGAATATGCATAAGTAGACAAGTGCACAAATGAAATATTTCTGAATAATTTTAGTCGTACAACCTTAGTTTTTATTTTGTTTTTTAAAAATAGTTACATCATCGTTCCTGCACCTGCACCGAATGAGTAACTCAAAATCAAACAGTTATATAAACTTACATTATTTTTAATGCTTGCTTTGCTTAAGTGATCAAGGCGGTATGTAAGGGAAAATGATAGCTTCGATGTTTCTAAGTCGCAACAATTAATGTAACGATTTACTAGTAAATGCAAGGGTGAGTGGCCTAGGCTATCTTGGCTTTCTATTCTTCTAAATTACTCTAATCATTTCTGTTTTGCTCAAAACTACAGTTTCTTAACAATTAATGAAATTGCATAGTGTAAGTAGGCTGCGTCTCAATCATTTGCTTGCATAGATTGTTGATAAGACCAATATTTTATCCCTGATATTTTACTGTTTGTATATTTAAGTTTTAATTATGCATAAAAAATATTTTTATGATAACACTACATTCCTAACATCCTTCATCAACTGCGGTCACAAGAAATACGCTCTTATAACAGCTATTAGTTCTTACAATTTAACAACTAAACTACTTAACTATCATTTATCTAACTCTACACCTAAAACTGTTCTATTTATACAAATTTAACAAGACATGGCTGAAATCACGTAAAAGATAAAATACAGACTGTTATAAAATTACAAAACCAAAAGAAAAGCTTGTTATGTATCCATATCTTCTTCGGATCTCTGACTACTAAAGTATGACACTAAACCTCCAAACTCCGAAGCTCCTTCGTCCTTTGCTGGTAACGAAACTGGGGCTGACGTTGTCGGAGGAGGCGATGATGATGAACTTGACACTGGAGTAGGTATTGACGAAGAAGTTGTTCGTGGCGGTGGGGGAACAGGCTCTTCCTTGAAAGGAGGCTCTGGTGGCCTGCAAGTTAAAACATAGACACAGTTAAAATCCATTACGAGAGCTAATTAATAGTTAATATGCAATAGGTATTATATTTTATATACATTTTTGTGTGAGTGTACCTGTAGTCGTAAGGAAATAAAGCTTGAGGAGGTCCCTGAGAGTGTGGCGGTAGCAATCCATATGGATGAGGATAACCAGGCGGTGCGCCAAAAAACCTTTCAGGACCACCAGAATGAGGTGACATCATTCCAGGGGGTAAAATATTTGGTAGTGGAACACCAGGTTGAGGTTGCCCAGGTGGAAGTCTGTATAAAGGCCCACCTAACGCACTATCCCGTTTGAAGTGTTGGAAAGCTTGCAATGGCGATGTATTAGGGTTTGGTATGCGCAGTGGAGGAGGTGACGAGAAACCAGGCCTAAATAAACATTTACATTCACATTAAAGATTTGTTACATATACTTGATTTTAGTTCCCAATGAAAGATTTCTGATTGTAATTTACTGGTATACATACCTGGATGGTGGTCCTTGTTGCCCAAATGGTGAGGTGTTCAATGGCGGGGGCTTTCCTAAGGAAGTAGGTATTTGACTCCCAGGAGGGCTGTATCCAGCTGGAGGGCCCGAATTTTTTACACCCCACATTGGATGGAAAGGTGACCTTTGTCCATAGAAAATACTTTTACTAATTAAGATGCATTCAATTGTATTATGCTTTCACCAAAAATAAATCTAGTAAATAGTTACCTTAGTCCAGGATTGCCCTGGAACAAAGCCGGGTTGGGAACTCGGTCAATGTCGATTGGAAGGGATGGATTGAGATTCTGCGGTACAGGGGGCGGAGTTGTTTGTTGAGATGTTCGAGATGATGAGCTGCCCGAACTTTTTCCTCTCTTTGTGGAGGAGCTCCCTGTAGGTGGAATCGGGAGTCCCTGAAGCCCTGGTCTGATTGAAGCAGCTAAACCTGCTCCTAAAAGTTCAGGTAAAACTCCTCCTACGCCAGCCATTAATAAACTTGGGTTAGGAACTGTAAGAGTACTTTCCCGCTCACGATCCCGGTCCCTTTTCTTGCAAGAGGATTTACTAGACGATGAATTTTTCACTGCTTTCGTTAAAGCAATTTCTAAATCGGACGGAGGTGGTGATGTAATGGTGGGGTGGGGAGGTGGTTGTTCGGACTTTGATCCACGACTACCTCTTGATCCTTTCTTTGAAGATTTCTTTTCAATTATAGGAGGTACAGGTACTGGCGGAGGTGGTACAACACTTACAACAGGTGAGTTTGATTTGTGAGGAGATCCAACCGGTATCATCGGAGGTGTAGACTTTGGCATGAAAGGAATAGGGGGAGGACTCTTTGGTAACATTGAGGGTATTGGACTGGATTGTTTAGCTGATGTGGACACACTAACCAAAGTAGCTGGTAAAATCGAAGCTGACAGTGTTGAATGGAGCAAAGGGGAAGAATTCGGAGGAATCACGGGTGGTGAAGTTATGACAGGCATAATCATAGATGATACAGATGCAGGGATGGGAATAGATGATGGGGGCAACACAGCAGATAAGTTAGCCGGAGATGGTATGGGTGGAGGCGACACTGCTGAAGCTTTTGGATGTACGGTCAATGGAATAGCCGCAAGTGGTGGGGATATTTTAGGTACGGGGGATGCTATAGTGGTTTTCTTTACACTGCTTTCTGATAGTATCGCGATAGTGTGAGAATCCGACATTGTAGCACCGGGAATGATCTTTGCAAATTCTTTGGTTTCATCTGGTACCTCCGACAGTGTATGTGTTGGTGTCACAGCTCCTTCTACTCCCAATTTGGCCTTCATTTCTTCGTATTCCTTTTCCTTTCTTGCATTTTCTGCTCGAATCTCTTCAGCAAGTTTTCTCGAGCTAGAAGGACTTCTTGAATCATCAGAGTCAGACAGTGGTCTTTGAAAAGCAAATTATGCACCAATTATTTTCCAAATATCAAAAATGTACAGCAGGTGAAAATGAACAATCTAATATCTACTATTATGTAAACTAACTATCTACGTGTTTGTACCTTCTTTTCGGACGAACATTACCATCATCATCAGATTCGCCAGAATCCAAAATGTCTTTAAAGTTTATTTTTCGACCTCTGGTTCTTCGTTCAATTGGTTCATCTTTTTCTTTTTTGCCACGTGCCTAAAATATGCAAAATGATTTCATGACAATGATGACGTTCTGTACAGTACAGTTTTATTGATTTATAAAAGTAAAGGTAAAAGTAAAAGTATGCATACTACTATAAGAGAATGGTTAAATAAAAAAGAAAAATCTAAACTTTATTAGTGTTACGTGAAAGTACATAACTAAAACATAACTATACAAACGATACGATTAAATTTTTTTGGGAGGCCTAAAACTGAACTTGTTTAAATCAAGTCCACTTTTCTCTTTAATATCTTTACAAACAGAAGAATCACTCACGCTATTCCACGCCTTGTCTACATCATCATCGTCGATTCTTCTCTTCTTCCGCTTTACGCCACCTTTACCCTTCCCTTTTGTACTTGTAGCACCCAAGCCGAAATCAGGCATCTTTGGCTTTGCAGCAGCAAATCCTCCCTTTTTCTTCTTTTTTCCATATGTGGAATCGTCTGATTCAGAATTGGACTCTGACTCTTCCGCCTCTGACTCCTCATCCGATTGCCATTTGTCAGCCTGATCTTCTTCCTCTTCGTCCTCGTCACTTTCATCATCTATAGATAATTTGTAAAACACAACCAACGTATATAAATGGAATTGACCGAAGAATGTCGTATGATATGTGCGAAATATATAAATTACATTGTAACTTACACGAGATTCGTGATCTTCTCTTCCTTGTCGATCGTCTTACTAGACCCTTATCGGAATATTTTTCTTTTCGTCCTAGACGTCCACGTCGCCCATGACGGTCCTTTGTTCTCGCTCGTTTGGCTATTGAATCATCAGAATCGTCTTCCATTTTATCGCCCGACCATTCCGACTCACCCTCTTCTGCAAGAGCTTCTTCATCGTCTTCTTCTTCAGAAGCCTTGAAATCATCATCCGAATCTTCATCTTCACTGTACGCATCGAGATCATTGATTCTTCTTTTAGTTTTCCGGGTGCCTTGTTTTTTAAGCTCTTTTCTTCGTAATCGTTCCTTTTCATCCAGCAATTCCTCATCAGTTTCGTCCTCCTCTTGGGCCTGTTTCTCAAGATGCTTAAAGTAGGCTTCGTTCTTGCCACCTCCCAAATCTTCAGGAGATTCTTTTTCATCTCCATTCACCTCTTGCTCTTCATTTTCATCTTCCTCCTCATCTGGCCCCATGTCTTTTCCCTTCCCCTTCCCCCCACCAACATCTTCAACATCTTCTTCATCGTCGTCCACGCGTAGTGCTGAATTTATCATGTCGTCATATTCTTTAAAATCAAACGCCTTCTTTGTTCTCCTCTGACGAAGTCTGTACACTGGTTCATCCTCAGAGTCTGAACCAGATGAACCAGACCTACTTCTTGACACGTCATTAGAGTCACCATCATTGATAAAGTCATCCGACAACTCTTCGTCCGACAAAATTCGTCTTCTTGTTCTTCTTTTCTCTCTGTCCCTGTCTCTTTCTATTTTCTCATATAGTTCTGCTTCCTGTTCTGGGATTTCTGGCTCTGGCTCTTTGTCAGGCAAAACGTTGTCCAAACTTATTCCCACGTAAGCTAACCGCTGTTTTCTTAATATCTCGTTTTCCTTTCTCTTTAGCAAGCCCTCATACTCCACCAGATTTTTACTAAGGTTTTCAATCAGCATGTTCTGTAAAAGAGACGTTAAAAAATTAAATCCTCATATACGCTTGAATTTACAGCATACATGTTATTAAATTCTCATTCTTACATGTTGACAGGGTGGACAAAACCATTCCCCTTCTGGGATAACCCACAACTGAGGTCTAAGACAAGAAGCGTGCCAGCCTTTGTCACATTTATCACATAGCAGTATCCATTCTGGATGGTCACCCTTACGACATCTATTGCAGTTGCCTTCTTCAAATAAGTCGCCTTTATCTGTAAGCCACCATAATTATATGAACATGACAAGGTACTTGGAAAATTCAAAATTTGTTTCAAATATTAAAGTAAAATTAATATGCAATATGTATACCTTGCTTTGCAGTTCTAGCATGGCGAGAAGGAACGACGTCTTCACCTTCCTCTACATCCGATTCCGGCGAAAACTCATGGTCAGATTTAAAAACCAGTTCTTCCTCCTCTTCCTCGTAATGATACTCCTCTTCTTCTTCAACTTGCTCTTCCTCATCATCGTCAGAGGAAGTGGCCCAAGGATTCCCACCTTTTTTGGCTTTCCCATTTTTCCTCCTTTTCCGTCTTTTCCCTTTGCCAACTTTTCCCGAATATTGATCATCACTTCCTTCTCCTTCATCATCTGAATTTTCTGCCGACTCTGATCCACTTGGAACATAGTCTTGCACATACTGAACTTCGTCTTTTTGCGATTTCCTGCCCTTTCCCTTCTTCACCTTCAAACCGGGGTACTGAACATTTTCTCCCGTATTGTCTTCTTGCTTTGCTTTCTTTCGCATTTGTGCTGCCTTGAGTTGTGCTAAACGTTCCTCCTCCAATTGCCTCCTTTCCTCTTCTTCTTTCTGACGAATTTGCGCGATCCTTCTACTAGCTCGCACTGGTCTTTCATTTTCCCCATTAAGTTCAACAGAGTCGACAGAAACCCCCAAGCGAGCTACTTCTCGTGAACCCCTATTATTAGAACGAGGTGTACTTGATGGAGTACCTTGACTCTTCCTTCCTTCATTTGGAGTACCTGGAGGTCTACCTCTTCCTCTCCCTCTGCCTCGTCCTCGCCTTCCATCTCTTCCCCTTGATGAACGCGTAGCTTCACGGCTTGCATCTGACTCATTGCTTTCGTCTTGAGATCCAGGCATATCTTGGATAGCCAATGACACTGGAGAATTTTCGTTACTGCCCTGGTTCATTACACCGAACCCTTCGCCAATTATTGTCATAATTTCTTCTTCAATTGTTTCTCCACATATTGGATTAAAGGTAACCATCTCTCTCTCATTACCCCCTTCGTTCATAGCACCAGATCCTTCTCCTGAGATGGTCATAACTTCCTCTTCAACAGCCTCTCCAACAATGGGATTGCCAGCTGCAATGGCTTGACTTACAGCTATGCTTGGTTCTTTCTGAGATGAGATAGGTATTTCGTCAATCTTGGGAATTTTCGAAAGGGATTCTATTTCTTCATCTGCCTTTCTTTTTGTACCAGCGCTTTCTATTCTCTGAGTCTGTGCATCTGGAACTGAAACAACTGCACTGTTACCATTAACACTGTCTGGATGACTTGTGGTTTCAGTAATTGAATTGCCGATTGCACTACTTTGTCCTTGACTTTCTTTGCTTTCTCCACGACTGGGACCGGAAGTGGGAGAATCATCCTTTGTATCTTCTTTACTTTCGAGATTGCTTGAAACTGAATTACTCTTGGTATCAGAGTCCTGTTTTCTGATTTCGTTCGAGAACGAAAGCATTCCGCTGGATTTTGTTTCTGAATTGGACGGTGTCAACTGATCTGTGGCACTATCCCGTGGCGTGTTAACTTTAGAATTGGGAGCAGAAGGAAAAGCTTCATTACTGCTTTCGGAACTTTCAGAATACAAAGCAGAAACCAGACTAGATTTTACAGGAATGGAGCTGGCAACTGTGTCTGATATGTCATTGCTGATGGCTGGAGTTGGCTTAGGTTCCTCAGCTTCGATTTTGTTACTTTGAGTTGGCTCAGATGGCTTTGTTGAGAGATTTTCAGAAATAACGGTGCTTTCACTTACAACTTTCTCTTTTAATTTAAGAGTGTCAGTGACCGTAGAATCCTTTGGTTTGGTATCTTTAGGTTTTGATGTCTCCACACTGGCTGCTTTCGCACTTTCCTCTGTTTCAGAGATGGTAAGAGGTGTTTCACTGACAATTGCTTTGATTTCGCTGACTGAAGGAGATATTTCGGTTGTTTTTAACGGTATAGCATTTTCTTCTGCTGGAGGACACACGAGGGATGCAACAGCACTGACTTTGCTATCGATTTCCGTCCTTTTCTCTGAAGGTTCTGGAGGTGGGGTACAAACCGCCACCTGCACAGTTTCTTTCATACTTTTCTCCAACGGCAAATTAGAACTTTCATCTTTAGCAACAGGCTTGATTTCTTTGGGTTTCTCGGGTATAGAATCCGTTTTATGGCTCTCAGCGGTGACAGTTATATTTTCTTTGTCAATTTTCTCCTTAATGACCACTGGAGCAGGAGGATCTTCTAAGGGTGGTGTCACTGTGCTCTTTATTTCTGTAATGCTTTCATCCTTGGATGCATCCTCGGCGCGAATCTCAACAGGTTTATCTTCTACATTACTTTCCTTCACTGGTTTCTCAACAACTACAGGCTTAAGCTTTCTCTCACTTTCTTCCTTAGAAATAGATGGGATGGGGTCAACTGAAACAACAGATTTGCTGTTGTCTTCGTTAGCTGGGGGAGTTGGGGGAACTGCACTTTGTCCAATATTCTCTATACATTCATCAGTTCGAGCAGATTCCTTTTCGCCGATAATTGACAGACTTGCTTTCTCTACTTTACTTTGAGGATTATCCGAAAGACTATAAGGGACACTTTTAGTTTCTTCTTTTATTTGAACACTAGCTGGGGCTTCAATATCAGATTGAACATTCACAGGTAGAGAAATGCTCTCTTTTGGGGCATTAAGAGATGAATGTGAACCTGCAGAAAAATCTTGCAAATCCGTTGGTTTCCCCACTTTGGGCTGTGGAGCTACCACCTGGATGTCTGGCTTATTTTTAAGAGGGTTTTCTATTCTAGACTGATTATTGCTTGAATCCAAAATATTCGAAACCGGTTTTTTACTAGGGTCGCCACACACCCATGCATTTTCTCTAACAACTACTTTCTCTACGATTGGTTGACTTTCATTGCCGCAGACCCATGCCTTTTCTTTCACAACAACTTTCTCCGATACAGGCTGACTCTTGGTATCACCACAAATCCAAGTTTTGGTTTTTTGTACAGTCTCTTCCACAAGAAGTAAGGGTGCATTTAAAATGCTTGATTCTTGAACAGTAATAGGCACATCTTGAGGCTCTGGAACAACTGTTCCGTTGTCTTTTGAAATGATATTGGAATCACGTACTATTGCGCAGGAACTAGCAGAGTCAGCTAGTTTATCAGCAGTGGTGGTGTCTTCATTCTTGGAAAGCGGAGAATTCGATAATTTTGGTTCGCGAGTAATACTGCTGGGTCTGAACTCAACGCTGTCCTTATTCTTGCCAGGTTGTTCGACAGTTAACGCAGCTTTTGCCTCAGATTGCTTCTTTGCTTCTTCAGCAATTTGTAGAGTATTGTCTTTTGTTTGTAAAGATTCCAGAACCTTTGCTAGGCTTTTTGATTCCTTCTCAGGGGTCGATATTTTTTGTGGAGGAGAAATTGTCAGATTAGTTCCTTGATCAAGGGCTGCATCCAAAATTGATTTACTTTCTCTCGGTGAACTTTTGGTCTTAATATTTTTGGTAAAACTTAAATCAAGTCCCTGATTAACCACTGCAGGTACACTAGACCTACTATCCTCTTTCTCACTAGCAGACAAATTCAAACACTCATCTAAAGATTTTGCCGGTGCATTTCGGTTGAGCCTTTCCACAATTGAATTTACTTTCGCTGACTTTTTAATGTTCTTACTTGATTTCGCATGACTTTGTTCTCTTTGTTCTACACTAGCTGATATTTCACTAATGACGTCACTGATACTACTAACTTTTGGTGGCTTAGGGTCAGCCACAGGCTTGGATGGTTGTGTTAGTTTATTCTCAGGAGCTTTCACTGTTTCATCAACGCTATCAACCTTTTTATATACTTGAAGAACGGTTGTAATATTCCTGTTTGATTTTGCATGGCTTTCTTCTCTTTGTTTTGCACTAGCTGATATTTCACTTATGACGTCACTGATACTACTAACTTTTGGTGGCTTAGGGTCAGCGATTGGCTTTGATGGTTCAGTAATTTTATTTTCAGGAGTTTTCACAGTAGCATCTTTGATCTCAACCTTTTTGTCTACTTGCAGAACAGTTGTAATATTCCTGCTTGATTTTGCATGGCTTTGTTCTCTTTGTTTAACACTAGCTGAAATTTCATTGATTACGTCACTAACATTTGCTGGTTTCGGGTGAGGAGTAGGCTTGATCGGCTCTGATATTTTACTTTCAGAGTCTTTCGCAGGAACAGTTGCGTTACTGCTTTCAACCTTCTTGTCAACTTGAGGAACATCTTTTTGAGATTTTGAAATGTGCTTGCTTGACTTTGAATGACTTTGTTCTCTTTGTCGTAAGCTTCCTGATGTTTCACTAGTGGCTTCCAAAATACTGCTAACTTTTGGTGGCTTGGGGTCAGCAATAGGTTTAGATGGTTCTGTAGTTTTGGTTTCCGGTTCCTTTGCAATAACAGTTACGCTACTGCTGTTGTCAACCTTCTTGTCTACTTGAAGAACGTCTTTTTGAGACTTTGTAAGGTTCTTGCTTGATTTGGCATGACTTTGTTCTCTTTGCCCTGCACTAGCTGATATTTCACTAACGACGATGTCATTAACTCTGCTAAGTTTTGCTGGCTTGGGGTCAGCAGTAGGTTTGGATTGTTCTTTAGTTTCATGTGGTTCAGTAGTTAAAGTTGCAGCTCTCTTTTCCACCTTTTTGACTTCTTGAATTTGAATAGGAGCCTGTTTAGCAGGTTCCTCAATAGGCTCTGTTTTGAGTTCACTGATAATTTGTGGTGGAGGTGGAATATCTGAAGATTTTGGCATTGGCAGATGAACTGCGTTACTGTCGTCCTCCATCACAATGTCAGGAACGGGGGCAGAGATGGTTACATCTTCAGATGGTGGTGGTGGTATATCCACCGGAGGTTCTATTTTGTTTGGTAAGTCATTTTCAACTTTAGCCTTTGGTTTTAGTCCCAACACCAACTTTGGAACCTTTGGTTCAGGTTCCGTGTTTGGCGCAGACTTATCTACCACATCACTATCAACTTTTTCCACTTCTTTACAATGTGCTTTATCTATATTAAAGGCATGTTTTAAAATAAGTGGTTGAACAGTTCTTGTCTCCTTGTTTGCCTCAACTTCCTCCTCACTTTCCCCAGAATCATCGTCTTCTTCCACTTTGCCGGTATCCAAAATTATTTCTCTGGGCTCAATATCATCCTTGCTATTTGAATCTTCTTCGGGTACAATGATGGCTTCTTCCGGTTCTGGCTTCTTCACTTCGCCGCGTTGTAACTGACTAATTAAATTCTCCAGCTCATCTCTATCCGAAGCTACTATTTCCCACGTTTCATCATCAATGTCTTCCCTGTACACTCTTAAATTAGCATCCGCATCCACCTGGTACCAATAAAGCTGTCCTTCAGTGTCTCGACCTATTTTAAACACAAGGAAAGGATTTTCAATCAGTTTGGAAAATAACAGGTTGCATGCTCCATCGCTTTTATGTAACTGTCAAATAATTTAAACTTACCAAGCGGTGTTAGTCGCAGGTCAGCAGCTTGCAGTTTATTCACTTCAGCCTTAAACTTGACATTGTAATCAAACTGTGCTTCCAGTAAATTCTTGAGTAATCTCAGTTTAGTCTGAATTTTGGCTTTCTTGTACCCGAATCTTTCCACTTCCCATGCATCTTGAGAGCAATACGTATGACCAAATTTGGCCAAAGAACGCTCCCACTTATCCAGAGAAACGGTTTTGAATACTCTTCTCAGCAGTGAAACGTGTAGTTGAATTAGTGGAGGTGGTACTGTATTACAAACCAAAGTGTAAAAACACAATTAACACTTTTTTATACATAAAAAGCACCATCGTATGTAAAATTACGCAGTAAGGCATACATTAATCACGAATCAAATCATAACCCTACCATCAGAAGTATTTTCAAGCCATTGTTGCAATTCATCAAATGGTAACTGTCCAATACGAACGATTTCACCAAAGTTCTGAATAAAAGAGCAAATTGTAGCAAAGTTGGGGTCGTCCAAACAAGATACTGGGGGATGATGATCACTGCCAAAGGGATTAGCCGTTTGAGCAGCAACCGCATTGGAGTCTGAAGCTGCCATCTTGATTTCGCTACAACAGTTTTGCACAAACATTATTAACTTTTAATCACATCATCACTAAACACAAAAAAATCAATGCACCAACCAACATAACAAATCAAGTAAAATATTATATGCATTTACCCAGAAAAAAACGCTTCCGTTCTTGCCTGGTTGTTTAATTATTGCACTATGTAAATTTTTTGCATACTTTTCTTCTACTCGTCCTTCCGAAACGAGTAAGTATTTTCAAGGCATTTTTTGCAAGTCTTGTTAAAAACTCGATTCTATATTCCAAAGTAAAACCTCAACTGGACATAGAATCCTCTGAAATCAAAAATATTTACCTTTTTAAAAAATAGACAATCGGCAGTCAAGCTATTTATCATTAAATTTGTAAGATAATTTGGAGGAAATCAACATAGATCAGACGTATAACGAGCTTTTGTTGTGAAACTAACGACATAATTCTTATCGAATCAATATCAATTCATTAATATTTTGCATAACTATATTGTTTACTGAACTGTCTTCAGATTTCAGTTTAAAAAATTGTAAACTTTATTCCACAGTTTTGCAATTGCAATTCTTGTATAGCTCTGTTATTACTTTGTGTGAATGATTTGCATGGATTTGCAATTTGCAATGCAAACTTCCGAAAACAAAAACAATCAATATTTATTTTGTTGGCTACAGACGCACTGTCGTCGCTGTGTCGCTGTCCAACCAAACTCCAGTGTTAGTTTGTACTGTTCAGATTTTTCACTATGTCATTAAATATTATGCAACTCATGCAATTTTAAAAATTACGTACAAAAGTCACAAGTATTCCAATCCAACTCCAGACATTTAATCGGAAACCTTTACTTGTGTTCATTAAACTACGCATCAAATGTCTGCGTAAAAAATCACTCATAACTCATAACGCTGCTCTTACATTCTTCTTTTAGCGTACGACCAATTTGTCAAGAATCATTTAATTGAATTTCGTGTGAAAAATCAGCCGCCACAGTTGAGATGCAGCTATTTTTACATGCATCTTCATGGTAAAAACTATGCTTGTGTAAAACACTGTTAATTGGAGTAAATCTCTTCTGCTTTTTGAGCAATACACAAACATTGTTAATTTTTGCACACTTGCAACGCAATAAGGTAAGATCACTGTTAGTGTGAGCGGTATGACCATGATGATTAATGAGACATAATGACAATTTGAAGCGTTTGAAACGCTTCTGTCTAAAGTCTGAAAATTGATTTCCCCCAAAAAATCTTTATTGCTATTTTTGTGTTTAATTTACCTTTTTAAAATGTGTGCCGAGCGGCGAAATAAAATAAAATCAAAATAATAGCTTGATTAGTACTATATTGTTGACAAGTAATGTACACATTAGACACACACAAGGTATGCAAATTAAACTTAACTATAAGAAAACCTGGAAATCATGTAAAGAGAAGAGGTAAAAATATTTTGATGATTTCAACCATGTATAAAAGGTAGTTTTCTCAGCTTCTGAGTAATAATATTATCTATGTGTATAAAAAACAAGGCTTCTTTTCCCGTATGCGCTATGTAAAAAGTTTTTTTTACTCTACAATACATTGCATTGCATTTTGAGCTATAATCATTTTTTACGCTTTAAGGTAGTACATACCGACGAGAATGCATAAGTGACTTACGACGACGAAAAGCGAAATATATTTTACTAGTAGAACGCCCGAAAACTGAAGTTA
>JAQFXM010003149.1:0-21420 GCA_034693345.1 Entomobrya multifasciata | reverse complement strand
TGCCATATACCTAATGTTATACAATGTATCAAGTCGCCCCAAACCTCTTCATGACGTCACAAAAAACACGCTTGCCAACTGCATATATTGTATTTGCATATTATTTTTATTATAATTCAATCGTTGTGAAGTTAAATGTTTCCAGAATTGAACTATATAATCATCATTGCATAACTAATTACATATTTTCGTACATACTTCACAGTCTTACAACAATTAGCGCTTCTGACTAACACTACTCCTTAAAAACTGCTTACACTTTTTAATATTCTTCCTGCTTTTCTTTTTAAGAAATTTTTGCGACCTTTTCAGATCACTAGCATATTTTATACGAATTTTTAAGCGCAGTTTCACGTACTCAGACACTATTTTCTCATTTACATTTGGAAGTTCTTTTCTAATGGCATTACATACAACATTTGTAATATTCGCAACTCGAATAAGGTTATGTATTTAAAATTTGGCCACAAAAATGGCTTCACATGCAATTATATCACTATGCAAAGACTGATAGGGTACCATTAAACCACCTCTAGATAACTTATTTATCCAGTCTATACCGAATGATGGAACATCCTCAGACCTACGTGTTATGTCCCCCATTATCAAGTTGTACTTCCTCTTCACAACATTAGCAATGTATCCTGCTAAATAGTACAGCACGTCATCTTTGAATCCTAAATCCTGGTCGTCTTCAAAGTTAGTTTGGACATCCTCCAAAGAATCTTCAGTCTCAAGTCTGTCCTCTGTCTCATTAGTCTGACTATTGGCATGATAATCATTACAGGAAGCAATTTCCATCAAACGCGAAGTAGTAAAGCTGACATGGTCTTCAGAAAATTCAACATTTGATGAAGGCGGTGGTTTCAACTTTGAGCCAAATAAAATGATTTTCATTCTGTTATTGAAGCTGCTGGGCAATGGATTGTCGTAAGTTCTCCCAAGTCCTCGAATGACCGAAAATAGACTTTCCAAACAGTCTTGGTTAAGACGACGTGTAAGAATGTATGTCACGCCATGATTATCTTTCAAATCAAAATACAATCGTTGAAGACTATTCATTGACATAAGCAAGCCTTTTTGACATGGTAACATTGTCTGCCGTACTTGTTTCTTTTCTTTTGATAGTAAACACCTCATTTCACTGATAGTTTTTCTAATTCTTTCTAAACTGGCAAGTTGTTGAGTTAGTTTTAATCCAAATCCACTATTTATTATCTTGTCTCTATTTTCGGGGTAACTTGAATTAAAAATGTCGAACAGGTCATCAATATCTTGAATGAACGACGAAATTAATGGAACATCGGGGTAAATAACTTTGGCCAAAGTAGCTGCGTGGGTGGAAAACAGATGAATGGCTGGAGAAACTTTCATTCGCTCCGCACCGGTGCAGTTAATAGTAGAATAGGTTAGTTTGGGACACACGCGGAGTTCATGGTGGTCACTGTCAATCATTTTACAAAAAGTCTGCTTATTAATTTTGATTACGTTGAAAAGCCAGCCAGTATCGAGAAGGTGGTTACGGAGTAGCTTTATCATGTGCGGTATATCAGCAAATACGTGAATTTCACATCCTTTGAAATTAAATGATGAGTTGTCTTGGTTAACTTCCAGCTCATTTAACAACTCACGGTTCGTGCCGCCTAGATCACTGACAACAGCTTTTACTTGAAGCCTTGTGGATGTTATTTCCTCCAAAATTCGGAAAAGCAAAGTTTTTGTCATTTTCGAGTCGAAATCATAGAAAATAGGTTGACGCCAGCGACTACATAATCCGGAAATCATTGCAACCTGTGCTTTACTTTGTGGAGGGTATATTGTATCTGTAGACTTATCCCAATCGAAATCTGCGCTGATGGACATTTCATCAAAACAAAGCACACAGATTTTCTCCACTCAGACATGCCGTGCGACAGCTCTCTTAGTAATGATGTGACGGACTGAATTATTCCTGGAATAATTTTGCATTTGTGAAGCCAAGTACGTAGTGTTCTTTCGGCAGGAATCGGTAGTTTCCAGGAATTCCTCAAAATGTGGTAGGTTTTTTGTGAAACACTAAAAACAGCAAGACATTTTTGTACATCTGCTATCGTCCAGTTTGTTCTCTTCATCGCGAGTTTGTTTAATTGTGTTGGGCTAAAAATGGAGGAAATACGCTGGTGCCTGGTAACCTCATCCTTTATGGTTACAATTGTTTTCTGGAGCCGAGAAATCTTCACTCTTGCTGTACACTCTTTGGTCCGACTGGCCTGTTTAAGCTGACTGATATGGAAAGTTTGCTGCTTCATCTTTTCTTCTAACTTTTCACGCATCATTTTTTCTTTCTTCCATTTTTCCTTCCACTTATCTGTTTATACACCAAATTAATTGTAAAAATAGACAAATGTGTAACTATAACGAATGCAGCTTTAATTTTAAATATAATTGAACTTTGAATACTTTCGGGTGGTGCTGGAGGTGGAACTGGACAATCTGGACAGGTGGTGGAACCCATGCTCTCTTTTGACGTTGCAGGATGTAGATCTATAACATAAACCATTGAATGAATTAATTATTTGCAATCATTAATCGTAATCGTAATACTTATTACTTATGTTTTATGGAGATCACACATACTTTCTTTGTCATACGGATTTAACAGCAAGTGATTGATTGTACTCCTCATGGTCCGTTTGGTCACACGTTTCTCTCTTTCACGCAGGGCTGGTGTAATTTTTTTCTTGCTGTTGGGCAAATTTAATGACGGGACAGCACCTGGCTTCAATTTTGGACGGCTGCTTATTCCCAGAAGTTCAGCTTGAAGATTTCTTTGGAAGTCCTGTGGTCCGAAATGGTCGGAGCACAGTACCGCATTTGCTAAGTTGACACGATCGTTGCGTTTACATGCATTCAGCCAAACCCTCCCAAAATCGTCTTTTGGAAATTTGTAAAAAATTGGAACTGTCCCAGTGACTGAAGACAATTTTGATCGATGTGTGTTAGTGCACGTCGCAACAGCACACGACGGCATTTTTTTTTAAAGTGATGAGCAACTTCGTGAAGAAAAAAATCCAAGCAAAAACGAATTGAAAAACTTAATTGTTGAATTTTATGTAGAAATATTAAAATTTAAACAATAATTTATTGTAAGCATCTGTAATCACAATACAACAAAGCCTTTCAGTCAACTTGTGTTTTTTGTGACGTCATCCCCGCGCTTTGAGTTTACTCTATGGCACTAGCTACATTTTGTGATCGGCCTTACCCGTATGTATTCTTGTACCCTGTCTTCATAAATATACTTATCATACTATATCGGTATGTCACACACACTTAAATGGCCGAAATGGACAAGTTTACATTTTTACGCTTCTAGCTTGTCTTTTTTCTTTCAACTTGTTTAGACTAGTTTGAGTTTTTGACTCATATAAACTGATTGTGAGTAAAACTAGCTTGTGAATTGTACATCAACTTGACTAAAACTGATTTCATTGTTTTTTGCTTTGAACGTCTTTTATTTGCAGAATGTTGTACCTCATACCTTCTTGCTCTCATTTTACCAAACTCATCATATAATATTTAATTGCTCGAAACTTGATCCTTGATAAATGCATGTGCCAATTTTATGGTTACAGTTTACAATGAAAATGGTGCATAGAAGTATGCTCAACTCCATTTGGAATGTGCATGCCTTATCTTAAAATGAATTCATTGATCATCGACTTAAAGTTACTCTAATCTACCTACACTTGTATGCTTGATTATGATGACTGATGACATGAATGAAAACGATAGCGTGTAGTATAGTATGGTTCCAAAAGAAAATATTTAAGTTCAACATGATAACCTTTTCAGCTGGCTGACCATAAAATAGATTGTCCAACAAACTTGGTTATAGATTTGAGTCGCTTTCTGCTGCTGCAGTTAAATGAGTCAGCGCGTTGTCAGTTTAACAGATCCATAGAAACTGGGTGACATGTACAACATATCAGTGAATGGCAAGGCATGTATGCATGCTGTAATTTTGAATTTTATAATGATGAAAAACTCAGTTTAAAAGATTCAGTTACTTTCATTCAAGCAATTTTGCTGGGAGCGTACATTCCGGACAAAACAGTGACGTGACGACTACTATTACATTACAACCTGTTAATCGATTTTCAGACAATTTGCAAATTGTAAAATGCCATCTCAGTCTCGAATGTCTTTAGACTCTTCCAAAAGTTCAAAGCCCTGCCCACGAAAAACGACTTCGTATTCTGCTTATGAAGCTTTCATGCGCAGTAAAGATGGTCTCGTGGAACCGAAAATTTCAAGCAATAAAAACGTAAGCACATATTGCGGAGATGGGACATGGACGTGGGATACGGATCTGCATGCCACTGGAGCAGCATTTAATGATGGTGAACAATTGGAAGATTTCAGTTCTCATGATATTACCTATGTGCATCCCCCAATTCGCATGGAAGAAATACAAGAAGCTACTTCACTGTCCGATATTCAACCTCCATCTCAAATGTCATCTTCCTTTTACGATGATGAATCCCCCCAACAAATTCCACAAGACCAGGCAGCCTGCTCTCGAGAATCGGAAGATGAATTGTTTCTGAGAAACTTCGTTCCAATTTCAGCCAAGAAAAAGACAACTAAAACCATTTTCTCTGTTGTCCAATCAATGGATAATCGAGATCCATTTTTGCCAAAGACAAAGGATCAAACTCATCAAGTCCCATGCTCGGAAGCTGCGGTACAATCCCAAGAACGAAAAGAGACTAAAGTTAAACGAAATTTGGCAAAACAGAAGGAGATTCCTGATGCTATGTTGAAATCTCCTGTTCAAACAAATGTTCCAGTGGACACCTTAATTTTTCATCAAATCGACTTCCCAACTTCAAAGGCCTTTACTACAGCCATTTATTTAGAGAATCCAACTTCCCAATTTATTGGATACAAAGTAATTGCTAATTATTTAATTCCTAAAAATTATTGATAAGAAGTAATTATAACTTCATGTTGAAAGAGAAAATTATAGTCTCACGATACCCCTTTTCGACTCTCGGTAGGTTTTCTGTAATTATAAAGCTGCTGTGCTATTTTTTGTTACACCAACCACGGGGATAATTCCACCAAGAAGCCAAGTAAATGTCATGGTCAAGACAAAAAGGATGACTGATATCGTACCCAGAGAATTCAGTGAACTGATGATTGGTACCAAATTCATGGTGAAAATGTTTCAGATGCGGGATGACGATGAGAGGCGTTTGCCTTTGTATTTGAATGTAACTTACATGAATCAAATTTTACTCTCGTGTCTCTAATAAATGAAAATATTATTTCTAAAAAAATGCTGGCATACATGTTTTCTATGCATTTAGATGTTATCAAAGGAGCGTCCAGAGCTCATTTGTACACAAGTCATTGACAAAGTTTTACTAAGCTTTCCGGAAAATTTAGAGGGAAGGAAATCAACATTGGACATCGTGGGAAATGATGAAAATGAAGAGTATTCACAGGATTCCATTTCTGGTTGGGGATCTTTGGAGAATTTGAAAAGTAACGGGATCCAAAACATGGTGATGCTAGGGAATCAAGACATGAGGCGTTGTCTTTCTATGCTAATTGATATGAACGTATTTCAGAAAAGGATGGCGTGGTTTATGATTTCTGGTAGTATACCACCATTGTGTTTGCTTTACTATCTTTTAAAAAGTTATTTTTCTCAAATTAATTCAAGTAATGATAATAATGCAGCAATTTAATGAAAACAGGACGCATAATGTGCTTGTACAACTAACAATACTTAATGAAATCGAATTATAGTGCGTGTTTAAGTTTTGCAACGAAATAAAAATGTATAAAATATAAAAGTTCGTCTTGTTTGTTTGTATTTTTGTTATTTTTTACTACAATATCAGATATCAGCAATACATTCCTAAAACGCATACGTAAAAAACTATAAAATATCGCATACCGAATTGAACAAAGTTAGTAATCTATAAGGATTCGGCTTATTTGTTCCAAGTTTCTTAACTCTATTAAATATTCAATGATACCTATAATATATCATATTCAATTATCAGTCTTTCGGTAAAAAATAAGTTGAACTGACAGTTAAGATTAAGAACACCACTTTGAACACAACACTTAAAAGAATCATACAGGAAAAACTTAGCAAGATGTTCTCATATGAATAGATAATAGATCAAGGAGATGACTATTTTAAAAGTATTTGAACATACTTAAAAGCTACATTTAAATATTAACAACTACACTTGATTGGATGGACGATTGAAGCACTCAATATTTTCCGGTTTGCACTCCCCATTTTTCTTTACTATTAAGATTCCTTTGTAGGCTCGGTTTTGTTTTCACTGCAAGAAAAACAACAAAATCATAAATAAAATTATGGCGTTTTCCAAAGCGCTATAAGATTATAATTTAGATAAGATATTGATGAAAAGACATAGAATTACTTATCACTTACTGGAATTCAACACGATGCTTATTGAGTTCAGTATGAGTAAGAAATCCTCTAGCACCACACTTTCTGCATGCCATTCCCTCAATAGTTAATTGATGCGCACGCCGTGCATGCTCTTTGAAGTAATCAAACCTTGCAAAAGATTCTGGACAAGACTCACATGCAAACACTCTTTTTCCAATTTTCAACCTCAAATGTTCATTCAATGTTACTTCTCGTACGAATTGCCGACCACATAGACATTTAAACTCATCCTTTTTTCTGCTACTGGCCTTCCCATGAGCTTGCCGTATATTACTGGGTTTCTTAACTACACCATTTTTCACCTTTTTACTTCTGGAAATAAGCGCAATAATAGCACTACTCTTCTTTTTATTCGGAGCAAAAGAAGTGATCTTGGGTATCTTCTTATTTTGCTGTTGGGGTTTACTAACTTCATTTCTCTCATGTACCATCAGAAGATGCCTTCTCAAATAGTCCATGCGTGGAAATCCCTCAGAACACACGTTACACTTAAAAATGTTCCCTCTAGTTTTCAGCTTTACGTGAGATAGTAAAGCGGATTTAGTTGTGAAGTCCTTTCCACAGATGCACTTTACTTCCGTGTTGTTTCGTGTACCTTCAGTAACCATATGAGATGGAGACACATTTTTCTTTTTCCTTCCATTTGCAATTGTCAACGGCGGCTTGGCTTCCTTCTGTGCGCTACCTTTGCCTTCATTCTTCATTGGGGTAACTTCTAGATGAGACTTTTTAATTCGCGTTATAGAAGAGAAATCTTCGTACTTGTTGGGTGTTTTCCGCTTTCTCGAAGGAGTTCTTGAACTCTCCTCTTGTTTGGGGGTGCTATATCCTTCCATATTATCAATCTGCGCGCCATTTTCTAATTTAACCTCTGCGATATCATCCTCCTTCGTTTTTACCGATTTCCTTCCTACTCTTGTTCCTTTTACACCTGCTCTTTTGCCAGTAAAACTTCTTGTATTTTTAGGCTGCTTCGTTTTTACAACCTTTTTAGTTTCCTGTGTTTCTGTTGCAGCCTTTTCATCCGGAGAAATTACTTTCGTTTCTTCTACAATGTCCTGCCGTTCCAGTACGGGAGGCTCAGGTGATACCGAAGATGATGATTTTTTCGAGTTCACCATTAAGGGTCCACATTTGCTGCAAATTGATCAAATCAAAAATATTTGCAATCAATAAAAATAAAATGGCATGAATAAACTTTAGTAAAGGAGTGCTTTAGTGAAGTCAACTTACTGAACTGCTTTGCAATGCTTGTAAAGCAGCAGACGAGACGGAAAGCAAATCCCACATCTTCTACAGCCATCTTTTCCAGTAAAAATGATGTTGTGTCTTGATTTCATATGAGCTCTGAGCAGGCACGTTGAAAAAAACTTCCGGTCGCAATTTGTGCACGCAAATTTTGCTTCGTAAGTGAAGTATTTGACATGAACATTTAAACCCGTTTTTGAAGTGAAGGCAGATCCACAAATACAGGAATAACCCTCCACAGTATTGTCCCTTTTGTGTACTCCAGTTGAATTGCTAGTTCTGTTGGAATCTTCAGCATTATTTTCATTTTTCAAAATGGGAATACTATTGTGGGTCTCCTCCTCTTTCTGTTTCCGTTTTCTTGCTCCGTTTTGTTTGGTTACTCGCTTGCGTATGATGCTCGTTTTGGGAATCTTGTTAGTTTTAGCTGTCTTCAGAATCTTCTGTGCTTTTGATATACCTTTCTTGTTTTTTAATACTACCTTGAGCACCTTTCCATTTTTTACTCTCCTTTGGCGGCGGACAACGGAGGTAGTACAAGTCTCATCTTGTCGACAGAATGGCCCGCAATTACTGAAAATAAAAATATTAAACAATTTATTGAGTCGCTGAATAGTTAAGAACAAGGATTTTAAAGAAAGAAATGTGGAGTTGTAAACTTTGTTTTGACTACTTACTGAATCTCCTTTTGATGCCGGAACAATTCCTTACGGGTCTCAAATAAAGCTCCACAATAATAGCATCCTAAAGTTTCTGTAACGTGTTCATTGTGAGCCTGTTGCATATGAGTCCTTAGTTTGAAACCTTCAAAGAATTTATGACCGCACATTTTACATTCGAACTTCCAATCGCATGTAAACTGGCGTACGTGGAGACGAAGTTTCTGTTTGGTCAAATACTGGCGGCCACAAACGCAATGAAATCCTTCGTCTTTTGAAGTATCGGCTGCATGCTGCTGAGTACAATCTTTATCTTCATTAGTTCTCTGCACATTCTCAGGTTGAGGTGTAGTGGTAGTCTTAACTTTGGGGGATGAAGATGGATGATGAGGAAGCGAAACTGGTTCTGGAAGTGCAGCGACATCTGGTGGCGTGACTGAAGCAATATCGGGAGGAGGTATGATTTCTACCTTGATTTGACTGGCAATCGCGGATTTCCGTTGGGAACGTCTCAACAAAACAGTAGTGTCTTTTTCTTTTTTAGACGAAGTCTGCGTTGGCTTTCCAGTTAATTTGGAACTCTGCATAAGCTTAGCTGGGTCCGGGACAGAATCAGGTGTTTTCTCAGCTGGACCGCCTGGCTTTTCTTGGACATTGTTTTTATCGATGATATTCTTTATTTTTTCGCCATTTATTTGATTAGTTGAGCTTGATACGGCTGGATTAATCAGCCTTATGACCTTTGCCATTACTGTTTTGATGTTGTCGTGACCCAACACAGATGATCCTTCAAGCAGGCTAATTAACTCTAGAACAGCGCTTCCCAATATGTTATAGTTAGCTTGCAAGTTTTGATTTTCCACACAACGAGCTTCCATTGCATCTCTCATTTTTTCTACTTCAGTCATCTCATTCTGCATATCTTGCATTTCCAACTGCAACAGGTTGTTTTCATCGAGTATTATTTCCAAATTGCGTTCCAGCTCTTGAATTTTAGCATCACGGGTTGCCACTGTATTCTGCAATGACTGGTAGTTGGCGAAAACATCTTGACAGCTCTTCTGTGCACAATGATTTTCATTCTGAATCTCATTGGAAAGGGATTGGTTGAGTTTTAAATGTGCTCCTGGAATGCTACCCGACTCCTCCATTTCCCCACAGTTGTCGCCAATGTTGTTGCTTATGTCATCTGTGCTTCTTACCGCAGCAGTGCGAGAACTTCTGGTGTTATGAACCTTCATTTCCTTCATATTACGGTATTTCCCCCTATTCATATGATAAAAAACGTAATTGCATGATAACAGCACAATTTTGAAATATCGCAGACTTCAGAACAAATATTTAATCGTTCACATATCAAATGATAATTACCCACAACTGTATCAAACGATTCCTCCGGCTACCTCGCACCAATAAAGGGACATCAAAATGACCAGACCCACGAAACAGACTTTCAAAACACCTGTAAGTAATCAAAAAAATCATAACTGGTTAGCCAAATCAAGGACCAATATAACGCATCTATTTGACATCATGTTGACATTAGTATGTCATATAATGTCTATACTCGTTCGTTCACTACTAACTAAATGGTAAAACCCAATTGAAATTACGCATCAATCCAAAAGTCACCTGTTGCCTTGTTCTTCCAGAACCGTGCGGCATGAAAAATTTAACTAAAACTAAACGTAACCTTCCTGACTCACCGACTTCACTTTACTAATGAACTATTAACTATTACAAGTTACTAGTACCTACCCCTCTTTACCTGTGACCTGCTGACGAATTTAAATTACAGTGAGCACTTGATTATTAAGTGATTAGCTAAACTGATGAAAACGATATCCTGTAATATGTTAACTATTCAAAAACTGAGTACAAATTGCAAAAGTTTACTCCATACAGATATAACGTTAGACATCAGCCTAAACTTCGTAACTCGATGTGTTGAAGTGAAGCAAAAAATCCGATGAGATGTTTTAACTTTAACCTTGCACCCGTCTACAAGACTAAGACATAACCCTTATTGTCAAGACGAGACCCTAGGACTAGGACATGATGATGATGATGCATGATGCTATGTTTACAGTCTAATTTCCATGCTCGCAAATACAAACAAACAATTCAATACTCTGAATGATGTGAAGTGCAACATGTGCATGTCCGTCGTCTTTAGTTCAGCAGGCTTGATTCTTTTGCTGCTTCATTTCACTTCAACTTCAATACATAGGAAAGTTGAAAAAAGGATGCATGACATGATCGACATCGACACAAAAATCTTGAATGCAGTTTTTTTCATAAGGGCTTCGGCCTACAGGTCCGTCGTGTTCATTCTTACATTAAATTGCACAAAGTGTGAATGCAGTCGCTCTCGCGTCTCGCACCCACTTCTAACTTACGATAATTTGAAAACCGCTGATATTTTCATTACCTTTTAATTATGCTTGTATTTTTTAAGTCGAGAATATGCTTTTAAGGGGAAAACCTGAGATGCACACATAGCATATAGCAAAACAATAGCTTTTAACTGCTAGTTAAATAAATTAAATCAATGATTATCAAATGCATTTATATTTAAATTTTAGTTTAATTTATTATTTAATTCATTTACTCATAGTTCACTAGTCTTATTAAAGCATTTTTACATTTACCAATAAAAAACTGAACATATCTGTCAGTTAAGTCCAAGTCCTCCTCTAGTTATCGATACAATCTAAATCTAATTTAAAATCTAATTACGTTACGTATGACTATTTGATTTATATATATTTAAAGATTATATATATGATCTTATCTTGTTTAATTTTAATTTGTACAAAGTTACGCTTACGTTGTTGGATTTGGGTTATAATTTCTTGCATGTACTATTTCTGGGTCGGTTCTATCTTCTATCTGGTCCACAAAATTAAAATGAACTTTATTTTGGCAAATCTGTCAAATAACGTTCAAAGTTCCCTTTTTACTTAATTTCAAAAGAATTTTAAACTTATACCAGGAATTTTGATGATAAAGCAGTTTACAAAAAAATCCTACAGTGTTCAAACAGGCAGGTAAATAAATGTCACAATCACAATACAAAATTCTGTTTCCAGACATAGAAAATAGACAAGCTTATCTACTCGCGAATGGAAAAGTAAATTATAGTCATGAATCATGATATTGGATATATCTAAAAAAAATTGTAATGATCCTGCTGATGTTGTTGTTAATTAGGGCTAATGTCTTCCATTTCGATGTACTTCTTGAACGTGTCGATGGGCTTGAACCATCTCATCAAATCCAGCATCACAAATATAGCATGAGAATCGTAGTCGTTGAATGTATGGTTTGATATGATTCCCGAGGTCAGCTTTGCTCTTGAATTCACTTCCACAAGTGCACATGAAACCAAACCTGCAGTCACCAATACCATGAAGCCTGGAAACCGGCCAAAGTGGCCTGGGTCTGTTTTTTAAAACACGAAGCATTAGTAATTTTTTCTGTGTTAATTATTGATTAAACTAAAAATTCACCCTCAAACTTACTTTGTTTTACATTTCTTTGGTTTTGCTAGCCTAACACTAAAATCAGTGTTAAATTCCTCCTCAAATCGCAGGGGAACTTTTCTAGCACGAAAAGGGAGGATCCTTCTCTCTTGAGTACACTTCCGATCCGTTTCTGACTTAACGCTGTCATCATCTTTGATGGACTTAATTTCTGGAAAATTCAACGGCTCAGGCTCCCTAATATCTTTGTTATCAGTTTGAGCTGCTTTCTTTGTAACGACTTTGGTTATCTTCATCATCTTCTCTGGTTGCGACTGTGATCCATTAATGCTGTAATGTTAAAAGTTATAGATCAGTAATTGATCAGTGCATACATCAAATTAAAATCCCAAAAGTAATTACTTACTGGGCAGTTGTTCGAGGGCTCATTGATGCAGCGTTGCTTTTCCCCGTGCTTCCACAATTAGTGAGTTTCAAGTTCGTTACGCCATGGACCACCTTCATAATAAGAGCAAAAGATAACTGTGACGATGATGATGATATTCTTCAACATTGCAAATGTCCCACTTGAATTATTGTCAAGATGCAAGAGACATAAATTGCTTGATGTGCATGCAACCATTTACCTTGTGCTTTTCAATAATTAAGGTGTCACTAGAACCAGGAGTAAAATGTTGTCCTTGTGACTCCGTGATAGGCAAGTTTGATGTGGTGGAGGTGGAGGATGCATTTGATCGGGATGAGTCATCTTTTATGCAACTTTCGACAAGGTCATGAAGACTAGAATTCACTTCCAACATGCTTTGTTTCATTTTGATGAACTTGCTTTCCCACTTCGCTGATTTGCTTTTGTTTTCTTCCACATCCTTTTGTAAGTTTAGAATCAGCGATTTCTGACTTTCAATTATGCTGTTAGCATCGGAAAGTTTCTGGTATGCCAAGGAAATTTCCTCTTTCTGTTTCTCAACTTTCCTTTTGCTTTCATCCAGTTGTTTTTGCAGCGCTGCTTTTTCCGTTACAAGTCTTTCAGATTCTTTCTTGCTACTTTCTTCAGGGTTACTTTCTGCATTATGATAATGACTAGTGTAATCGTTCACCACACTCTTGAAGTCTTGATCCTTATCCCAGAAGGGGGTACGGATGAGGCGAACCCGTTTCAGAGACGGAACCAACGGAAACAAGTTTGCTTTTCGCTTTGGCGTTGTGTAGCCGGTTTCATCCTCTTCCGAGTCGGAAATAGTTATTATTTCGGCTTCCTTTTGGTAACTCATGTTATGAGTACGTTTAATCGTTTAAAAAAATATAGAACTGTAATCGTAAGTTAATCTATCAGTAACCTCCGAATAATTGACATGAATGCTTTCGATGTAATGTCGTTTCTGAGAAAGAATCGTTTCCTGCTATTTAAAATCAGATCTGCAGACACTAAACTGCATAATGCACTAATATTGAACTACGAAAGCCAAAAGTGTTTGATATGGTTTTGGTTTGATTGGAGGTAAGTAGTAAAAGTATATACTCATTCTTGCCTCAGTAATAGCATGCACATAATCTTTCTTTTTAAAAGCAACACAGAAAGCTGAAGCTGAGTAACCAAAGCCAAAACCAAAACTGGTAAAATTCTTTGAACAAAAATGTGGTTGAGGGTGTATGAGAATTAAGAGTAATTCCAAGACAAACTTAATCACAGTAATAAAAGATGTAAATGCATTTTGAAATCTTTAATCCTGTACTTTAATTTTTATCATAATAGTTCAGTTGATGTTAAATTAGAATCGCATATCATTATCATACATAGTACAATAGACATGTACTTTCGAGTGTTTGAGTGTGGGTTTTATTTGGTGTTTAGTGGTGATTTATGGTGGTAGGACTTCTTCCATCTTTTTTAACTTTATAGGAAGAAAAAGGAAACCATTTACATTTATATGATTGTACACATAATCGTTCTAAAAAATTGGAGTACAGTAAAATGATAATATACTGACTACTATTGATCATCCGAATATCAAGTAACCAAAGATTTACACAAATCAATTATTCAAAATCAGTCTATTACCTAGTGATTTTGTATGATAATCAAAGGCATTTCATAATTTGCATACAACGTTTCTACGGTTTCTATTCTACTATTTTATGCATGTTATCACTAGGTAATAGACTGATTTTTTTCTATTTATTTGTGTAATTCATTGGTAACTTGTGAGGCAAACCGTCAATACTACTGACTGACGATATAATGCGTGAGTCAGCAACATTGAGACATAAGTGTAATGATATGAATAGTATCAATTTATGATGGCGATATTTTGCATATGGATATGAAGCTGAGGAACTCGAGCTAAAATGTCACTATGCTAGGATTAGGAAAAAGTCTTTTGTCTGATCTTGAGTCGCAGTTAAATTGTTCATGTCGTATAACAAGCAATAACTGGGCAAGGAAAGATATTTGGACTGTAATAAAAATGTGGTGGTGAACAAACAAAATAGTACTAGTAGTAGTAGTAAATGACAAAGAGGGGGAAATATCATATCATGACATGTATTTGTGCACTATTGTCACAATCACAATTAGTCATGAAGAATACAAACATTAGCTACAGCCACAACACAATATTTTTATGACTACACTACAATATACTCGAAAACCTGAATCTGCATGTTTTCTTCACCAAATACGTTCTTCTTCTGATCTATGGAAGGACAGCAATTTGTTAAAGATTTAATGTTCATTGAATTTGTGTGGTGAGAACACCACCATCTATGACCTATGTTTATCAAAACATTCAAATGCTACATATAAAGTGAAACATAAGTCATACTATAAAGCATTCCATCACGTTAAGAAACAAAACAGCAAATTGAAAGGGGTAGTTAATTAGTCTCACATTGCCCCTTTCGCAACATGCTTCTTAACGTGATGGAATGCTTTTAGTTAGTGACTTATGTTTCACTTACAATAGCTAGGCAGCGTATGTTGTAATTGTAATACATATATGCAGAAGTTTTTGAAATTCAAAATTTCAAGTCAGTTTTGTTTCATTCTTCTTATTCTGACGGTTTAATTTAAGTTTCGAGTTCACTTCTTTACCTGATGACGACACATAATACAATGACGCACGAAGGAGGTTGCAACTTGCAACTGAATGAAACGTTTTAGTTGTGTTTTATGAAAGATAATTTATTGTTCCATTCCTTGTGTTGACTGCCGACAAGAATGGGTATTTTGCACAATGCTTTTGAGTTTATGTGCATTTATTTGCATGTAAAAAAATCGTCTAGCAGAAATCGTAAAAATGCTATGTGCTTTAACTTTTATTGCTAATTTGTATACTTACATATTTTCAATACAGCAAAGCATAAAACATAAAACAAAACCCATTTTGCAACAAATGTTTCAAGTCAAGCACACATTCATCTTACCCATTAAAATATAGCTCTTTAGTTACGGTTGTAAAATAAATGGGACGGGGTATTGGGTATACCCATAAATGAGATATATGCGATCAAGCAAGGCACACGGAAATTTGTCTTCACGTGCGTACAAAAACATGATCATGATAATCATCGATACTAATTTGGGACTATTTTCATTACTGAACGCTGACTACTCCTAACTTCTAAGTAGAAAATACGATATGTTTGTCAAATGAAAATACACAATATGCCAATACAAAACATTTAAAAAGAGGTATACTCCAGAGTCAGGTATTCAATAGCATTTATCAAGATTTATTAATAAATTGATAGTTCATACAATAAAACAGAAAATGTAATGCTATAAACTGTAAAAATGCTGTTTCGTCTTAGTCAATTCACAAACACAGTTAAGCAAACAAACATTCCACCTTTAATTTTACGCATAATGCACATCTGAACTTAATCACAAAAATGCACTTCGTAAAAATATTCAAAATAACTTAAGAACTTACAAAATGATATACAATTATCTATAATTCATAGGAAAGTTATAAGTCTCTTATAAAAAAGCTCGGACATGACATGACGTGACATGCAATATACGTATATTGGGTTCTCTAAACTGTTTAGAATTATAAAATGCGTTAATGGTAAACATAATCAAAAAATAATCTCCTTTGTCGTTCCCCCCTACCCAGTCACCAGTTGAAATCGGAAGTCAGGCGGTTACATAGGGTATAATTTATCGAATTCCGGAAAGTTCATCCTTATCGCTGCATCTAGAAACAATATAAAAGAAAATAAATGAATTTTTTTTCTTGTGTACTCATATTTTTTTGAAAAGAATCAATTAGAATGTCATAACATTTGCGTGTGTGTATCTACTAATAAAAAAACATCTACTACATGTGAGTCAAATTACTTCTAAATATCAGTACTTCTACTAACTCAACGACAAATCTACAAATTGCCAAAAAGCACCACCTTTTTCGATGCTTTTGATAAAGCTCAATTGAATCGAAAACTTTTCCACAAGCGTTACAACCAGAAACCGTGGAAGGGTAGATAAGTTCGTGCTCGTTTTCATAATGTTTTCGCAAATTATCAAGCTCGAAAAATGAATTGGAGCAAATTTTGCATGCAAAATGGTTTTGTTTCTGTTGACCATGACCACACTCCATTTTGAGATGATGGTGAGGACTAGATTTACCTCCATCTCCATTTTTCATTGAATCCTTCTCATGCAATAAACTATTGGAATCTTCTTGATTTGATACCTTTTTTCCTATGGCGGAGTGGTTGCTACCACTCGTGCTGGAGGATCTGGAGGAGCAAGCGGCAGGTTCGTCAACACCATTTTCCTGATCTTCCATGTTTTCGTAGCTAAGCTGAGGGGACAGTGGCTGAGCTTGAAACCTATCCGTCAATGTCGCGTGGATTTGTTTTAACATCTCATTTGTTCTGGAAAGCTCACTTCTAATTTCCTTCTCGTTCTCTTCAATTACTGCAAACTTCATCTCAAAATCCTTTTCAAAATTTTCGACATTTTCCCTAAGGACAACTTCAGTAAGGGAGCTATGCCCAGTAGCTCGGTTCACAGAAATAGCAGTCTCGGCATTGTTTACTTCCGGAAGGGCTCCTTCGCCACCGTCTTCATCTGCGTCGTTCAGAACCTGAGCCATTTTCTTCTGTAAATTTATCAAGGTCGATGTTACACTTGTTAATTTTGACTTTGAACCATTCTCTTGCCTTTGCAACTTGTCAACTTCGATCTTCAAGTTGGAGATGGAACCATGCTGTTGATCCAGCTTGCTCTGAGACATGCTAAGATTTTTTTTCAATTTCGAAATTTCTTGATTGGCAATATCAAGCTGAGAGTTGGCTTCTTCATATTGACGTTTGGCTGCCCTTTCTGCTTTTTCAAGTTTTATTTTCTCCTCGGTCAGCGACTGAACATTACCGATGAAACTTGCTAATCTGTCTTCCATTGGCATTGAAGAATTTTCCGGTCCAAAAAGTGAAAATGCACTGAAATTAAAAGTACTCGCAAAACTCTGCTCGTCGACCATGGATTCCTGTACCGTTTCCTTGTTGTCCTTCGGCTTTGGCGGAGAAACATTTTTACCTGCACTGGAACTACTACTATTGGCTTTACTTGATTGGTTTTTTAATGCAGGGTCAGGTGACTTTTCGGCTTCCAGTTTAATTTTCGTCTCCCCTGATGGCCGAGGTGATACCGACGCACGACTAGGAATGGACGTTGTTCTTCCAGAGCCAACACTAGTACTTGGAGTGGGAGGAGTGTCCTCACTTTCAGAATCCGATGAAAGAATGATGATATCATCACCATCGTCTGGTTGATTAACTGTCATCCCCATTTTAGAATACCAGCGATTATTTCTACATAAAAAGCGAGTTTATCAATAAGATTTGGTAGCAAAATGGGAAAAGCAGCGTGAATGATTATTTAAACAGCTAGTTAATTCGGAATCTTACCCAGAAAGTCTTCAGCTTATTTTCACTAACTTCTCGGACACCACTATTGTTGGTGAATTAATAGGTCCGCAATGCGCTGTTAGAAATTTTCAACTAATTAAGTTTTGCTCAGCTTAAATAGTCACCTGTCAACAATCAGTCAATCGGTGGTTTTATTTAATGAGTGTTTACAATTTACTGATCCTAAAATCCTTTTTAAACAGCAGCTGATATGTACAAGCTTCTCCTGCTGCGCATTGATTGATGTTGGCTAACAGCTAAAGCAAAGCAAACAACAAAAGTTTGGTGTCTTTTGCTCGAGTTTATCCCGGGGTGCTTTGCTTGGTGCTTTAGTGCTCGTGTCTTTCATTCAATACTCAATACTCAATGCACTCATATCGTAAAAACGCCTACAACAACCAGTAGTAGTGGTGGTGGTGGTGGTCCACCTGTTCAGTCAGGCTATACACTAAACACGTATGCTTATGAATTGTTGAACAAAGACAAAGAGCGTCACTGTAGAATTGAAAATGCAGCTAAAGAAGGCTTATTTGTCAAGTTTGATCGTGTCGTACTTACAATTAGCGTAATTAAATCTTAAGGCAGGTTACATCTTTCAATTTTATGATTGGAAATCTTTGATTAATTTTATAGTACAAATTACATTTGGAGAAATAAACTTATGCAGATTGCAGTAAGAATTCAACTCTGAGGAGCGTCAAAAAGTGCAGAAACCCTCAGCAGAGGACTTTGAAGTTAATTGATGGTCGAAGTCTGGAATTGGAAATGAATACAGATAGGGATGGATCGATTAATGAAGGATGGCCTTTTGTGAAAGAAAGAAAGATAAACAAGAACAAATTACAAAACGTTTGATATGTTATGCATGTGTGCCAATGATTTTCAAATATTAACAGTTCAAAATGCATTGATGCATGTATAATACTTCTATTTTATTTTAGAACACAGTTAATTTTTAGTTAATTGAAGATAAACTTTTTGTTTATTGATATTAAATGTTCAATACTCACAATTGAATGCAGAAACTTTTATTTGTAAAGTAACATGAAGGTAACTTAACTTACCTTCTTCTTCAACTCATGTCAATTTTTAAATTTTTATAGTCTACTTGTAGTAAAATACTAACATAGTATAATATTGTATCATTAATCAGCAAGGGTAAAGAATAACTGCTTATTTGTATCACCAATAATTGATAATTTGTACAATTTAGTGGAAATCAAAGAACTAAATTTCTATTTGGATTTGTAGCCTTCCTTTTTGACTGACGCTCGTTTCCTCTTCATGCATCTTCCATTTCTGTGCCTGCAATTAATTTCAAGTTAAATTTTGTTTGGTTTAAGGTTGATAATTTACATTAATTGCAGCCCATTTTATATGATGACCTTTTAATTTTAAAAAACTTACTCCCATCCTTTCATGAATTCATTTTTGCTTGGAAATACAGCTCCGCAGGTCCTGCATCCATGAGTGTTTCGAGGAAAGAAGCGTTCATGACTGTCCCTTAAATGCTGACTTAATGCATGAAAGTACAGAAAGGACTTACTGCATACATCACAAACAAACTTTTTCGATGAAGCGTCATGCTTTCCAAGATGAGAATGCAGGGTTGCGATAAAACTAAAGTGTTCACCGCAAATGCAAGCATATCCTTTCTTGATGGGAATGGAGAGATCCCTGGCATGATAATTGACAAGAGTAGTAATCTTTGGAATAAATTGGGGATTTTGTAAATGTCCGTTTTCTTTGCTCTTCTGACTTCCCGTTGGTGGTGGGGACAAGTCTATTTTCTGCAGCTTTATCTTCAAGTTTCTTTTTAACATGAGCTGACCTATGTTCTGAAGCTGTTTGTTTTTCTCCACAAGATCAGCTTTAACTTCTCGCTGAAACTGTTCTTTTTCTTCCATTCTCTTTGTAAATTTTGCATGCAAATTTTTAAGCTTCAGATTGGAATGCAAAAACTTCTGTCTGAAACGTTGATCGCCAACCCCCTCCAGGGAATTCGGGATGTTGCTGGAAATGATCAAGGATTTTGGAAACTGTTGACAAAACGATTTCTTTTTAAAAGGTACGATTTGTTTTCCGGAATCAACTAAAGTTTCAATTTCTTCATCCTCTTCAGAATTTTCTTTGTACAATTTAGTGGAAGTTTGGAACAGAGTTTCTACCCCTTGACTGACCGTACTGAGCTTTGAGTCTAAGTCACGGTTCCGAAATTTGATATCGTTTGCCTGCTGCATTAAGTTAACTACTTGGACGTTTTGTGTCTTGAGCTGCATTTCATTATTGGCTAATTGTGCTTGTGACGTACACCACTCGTAACTGGCTTTGTTGAGCTTTATCTGTGTCCCATGGAGCATTTGAGTCAGGTTCTCGTTAGAGACCTTGAGACGCTCTATGTCTTCTGATAACTTTCGAAAATCGTCGATGAAACCAGTGAGACCAACTGGCAAACTGGGAGACAAGTTGGTAGAAATTTTCCAGGTTGGTGACTGAAAAACTTGTAAAGACGAACCGGGGGTCTCAGTCTTCACATTTCTGGAATAATCATCCTCGGAATCAGATGACAATTCAACAATCTCGGCTTCCACGGATTTCTTCATTTGGATAGCTACAATACATAACATAAAAATAAGAATGATTTCTGCTCCAAATCACTCCCTTTCGTTTGATGAAGGAGCGAACTCGCCGTAAATAAAATTAAAGATAAATTGATTAGAGTAAGAAGGAAATTTTTTCGCGATTCTTACGATTTCAAATTGTAGATGAACTGGGGTAGAGTTGAGTGTAATTTAATTCTTTTGAAAGATGAAATAGGAAACTGAGGATCAATTATGAAAAAAATGTGTCCATCATTATCAATGATCACACAAATGGAAAAATCTATGCGAAGTTATTCGGCGATTAAAAGTACAGGTTTTGTTTTAAATCTGTGTGACATTATTGATCGGTGACTTAGCACTAGCACAAAACCTGACTCGTTGGTTTGATGACCTTCAAGCTAAAACACTGACTAAATTAGAATTATTCGAATAAATTACATAACATGAAAAGTTTTGGTCTTTCAACTTCATTAAGAAAGGGAAAGATAAAAGTATTGACTAAACTCGACTTGATGCAGTCATCCTTCTCCTTCCTAATTCTTTAATGCTTGTAATTTTAAACAAACCTTCTTGGTTTGCTACATGCTACGATGAAAAATCGTACAGTGATAGTCATGTGAAATGGATATTTGCATACAAAAATTTCAATAAGATGAAAACTGTCTCGACAGTCGGCAGCAAAAGCAAGCGCCTAGAGAATAATTAGTCGTTGTTCATTAATTGTCTCTAAATACGTATCCATTTATTTTTTCATCTTTAAAATAACAAAACAATATATATACTAACGATACAAAAAAATCAGTAACTAATTTAGATTACATACAACTAAACTATAATTCTGTATATTTAAACTAATATCAAGCATCAAATAGAACAAACAGAGTTCTCGCTACCCGCATTTTGTGAGGAGGATGTGGACGAAGACGTACAATAGGATGATGTAGACAGGTTCCTTTTATTTCTGATAGCATCCCAGTCCTTACTTTGATAACTTCCTGACAACCAACAGGTTTGTCCTCTGTGAA
>JAQFXM010003148.1:0-21426 GCA_034693345.1 Entomobrya multifasciata | reverse complement strand
TGGGAATTTGTTTTCTGGGAGTTTGTCGCGGGGAATTGACGCACTGGGAAATTACCGCGGGGAATTAACGTGATACGGAGGACAGCGATGGGGTTTATCCACCGAGTGAACTTTCATGTGTCGCGTTAGGTTTTGCTGTTGTTGAAATTCTTTCTTGCAAATTGGACAAGAGAAATGTTTCTCTCGATAATGCGTTTGCTGATGAGTTTTGAGATGTCCTTTGTGGTTGAATTCCTTTGGACAATATCGACAATGGAACGGCTTCTCGCAAATATAACTTAATGTGTGGAGAGGAAGATTTTGCGGCGTTTTCCCACAAAAGATACACGACATTTTTCTTTTTGGCCTAGATTAATTGAAAACAGTATAGTGCATAACAATTTGATTAGTTTAGTTCCACGAGAAACCTAATAATAACAGGCTTCTACAGGAAAGATAAAGCGATTTTAAGAACTAATTAATTTCAATTTGCGACTGACCCTCCACTTCCACTTCCACCGATTCGTTTCCAATTTCCAGTGGTTCACTGCAAAAAAAATTGGTTGTCCAAGCTTTCCTACTCTTTTGTCACAAATCCACCGATTTCCACAGTTAAAAGATAAATTTTTGTTATTCAACTAAATTTTTAAATGTTTCCTTTTTTAATAAATAATTGTCTACATTTGTGAACGTTGTTGCGGCTGGTAGAACCGCTTGTAAAGAAGTAGTGTGGTGTGATCAGAGAAATCCAGTCAGAAAATGAAACATGCAAAAAAAATATTATTTTCTGAAAGTTTTAGCTGAAAGAAATGGGTAGCGAGATGGAATACTGACTTGACTTCTTTATCAACACACAACATGCCATGATTCTAACACAGGCCCATCACCAATCATCACTGTCACTGCATTAAATACAATTCCCCAATTCTGTGCCGCATTCCATAACTTACAGATACGAATATATTGACATCCTTTTTATTGCTTTAAAATTTGTATTTTTCTTTATATTGATAGATTCATGATACAAATTCGTTTCACCAAAAAATATTCATATTACCAAAGCTGCCAAGCATTCTGAACCCTCGAGAAGACTACACAGCCAAACCCTAGTCTAGTTCTGCTACTTTGTGGACTCGACGAGAAAGCTTCTTGTCGGATGAAAATGAGAGTTCATAAAATGATGACATGATCAATTTTAAAAGCAAAAATAATTTTAGCCATACTAAAGACTCTAGTAGCGTCACTTAGTACTTTAATTTTTTCATTCATTCATTGGCTTTATTGCAGATTTCAAAACATTGTTACAAAAACATGAGAAATCCATATGTTAAAAAAAAGAGTAAAGACTAATACACTACAAAAAATCCAATTAGGAAAAGAGTTGAAATTACAAAGGTCAATTATACAATTATAATTTAATCAGTCGTAGTCCACAAACAGGATGGAGCGCCACATTTTTGAGATTGAAGATTCAACAAATAGGTTGGAATTAATAATAGCGCCGATAATTTTATTATTGGAGTTGGCTAGTCTTGACAATAGTGAGTAAGCTGAGGTCCTTCGCATTGCTAAAAAGTCTCTCACTCGATGCTCACTAAATACCTGCTTGGAGCTCTTCCTCCTGCTAATTTGCATTATAATCTTAAAACAGTCATTGTAACATACACGCAGTTTGTCCAGCACCCCAGAAGACACTGGACACCACAGGCTGTTGCAGTAAATAGAAGAAAAGTAGGTTCGAAACAGATACAATTTGACCTCTTTACTGCAGCGGTAGAAACGGGATCTGATTAAATTTGCAGTAATATAGAGTTCCCTCCTTCTCCTGAGCATTTCATCATGATCTCTGTTGTTACAATTTATATCAAAACCTAGGTACCGTACCGTTTCACTCCACTGTAACACTTTTCCACACAACCTTATCAGAGGTCTTGAAGATTCATATGAGCTTTCCCCAAATAATTGACACATGCTTTTAGTTGGGTTGAATTTGAGATCATGTTCCACTGCATAGTCCTCGCATATTTGAAGTAGTATTTTTAAACCTTGAATGCTTGTGGTTAGTAAACATACATCATCCGCATAAATTGCATGATTGAAAATAGTACCTCCCACTCTACACCCAATGCCACTGGATGTTAGCTTGACACTCAGGTCATCTAAATAAACGGCGAAAAATGGGGCGGAACATACTCCTCCTTGACGTACTGATGTCAAAACCGGAAACGCCCTCGAAAGGGTATCCCCCACCTAACTACAAAGCACAGTCCTGAACCAATACAAAAGTAGTTTTACAATAGCTGATGGAACACCACGATCACAGAGCTTTTTTAGGAGTGTAAAATGATTTACAAGGTCAAAAGCTTTGGAGGCGTCTAAGTAGCAAGCGTACACCGGAGTGTTATGCCTTACGTAATAATGTGCAATTTGTTTTACCGAGTAAACCGCCATTTCAGTTCCCATAAACTTTTTATAGCCAAACTGGTTTCCTATTGTGTGTAGATAATGTCCGTAGATTTTCAAAATGCACATCTCAAATACTTACAAAATATTACTGGCCAAAGAAATTAGATTGTTTTGCCTACTAAGAACGGTATAATTTTAGAATGTTTACAATTATTTCTGTAATTTTAAAACAAACTCTAACGATTTATTGTAACGGTAAAGATCTTCCAAACACAGAATGGACATTAGTTCCATTAAAAGGCACCAACCCTAATCACTTAGCCTACTCTAAAACTTCAAAGATAACTAAGGTGAATCTAAATTCATTAGTTTTTTGTTTTGAAAGGTGTTTAATGTTTATATCTTTATTTAACAATGTTGACATTTTGTTTTATGGCACACCAATATACTTGAGCCGCTTATTTCCTGTAGGGATAATACCGTATAAAATAGAACGAGTAACACATGTTCCTTTACATTTGGCCGTTAAGGTTATAAATAACGGAACCTTGGTTGTGTCCTCATTAAACAAGTCGAAGTTTTGTATGTCCAGTTCTCTTAACATTTCAGAGAATGACATTTGCACCATATTAAAACTGACTCAGTTTTCTGCTCTAACGAAGCCATGGAGTTATCAACAGTACATTTACTTATTGCCTCCTAATGAATTTTCCAAACAGAATACACTATGGCTACACAACAAAAATGATGCTAGAAAACAAATTCTTCCAAACATACTTGCTATTATTGCTTCAGCTTTTGAACCAATCAGTGTTTATCATCCATTTGGAAGAGTTCATCTGGACTGGTGGAAAATTGATTTGAGTGTGAGTAAAAACATAATTTTTTGGTTATACCAATAGGAAGACTTAAAAACGAAATCCAAACTTTTCAAGTTTTAACGCGGTCAACAGAAAATTATACTGAAGTTTGTCAATGGACCGTCGTAGAAATGCGCGGAACGATAAACGCCTGGACGCTAATTAAATTTCAGCAATACTTTGGTAGTCAAATTTTTGCTATAACAAACAAGTCATTTCCACTCACAATTGCTATTCATCAATTAAATGATAGATTATGTTCGGATCGATTACTTATTTCCAAAATTTCTAATTACTACTCTATAGACGATCTTTTAATGTGCCTCAAAACCAAGGTATTATTACAATACATAGTTGGTTATAATTATGAACCCAAGAAACTTCACCAAAATGATTGGCTTCGTATTCAGTTAAAAAATTATGTTGGATACGATATAGACAGTATGTGGTTTGTAGTTCCTCATCCAACCACCCAATTAAGATACATTGCTTTGCGTAAATTACAATTTTCTTCTTAGAAGTTTTCAACTCGAAATATGGATAGCAATGTTAATCATATTTTTTGTCATAGTTCCAATTCAGTGGTCTTTTTCAATAAGTTACTTTAGTTTTCAAAAAATGATAATGATATATTTTAAGTCTGTCATTGCAGTCGGCAAAATCTTCATCGAACAATCCTCTGCGCTTTCACCAAAACAACTAGTTAGTAACCCCGTGAATGTTTTGGCAGGATTTACATTAATTTGCGCTTTTAATTGGAGTAACACATATAAAAATGACAATATGTACGAAATGACTCTACCGAAACCATTCCGACCTTTGACAACATTAAGGCAGCTGATACAATCAGAGTACGTTGCTTACTCCTTGCCTACCACAACCAATACCTCAAATTTTGATAATCAAATATCTTTATTGCGCTATCTAAATAGCAGTCATAAGCCATGTCTAAATCATTCGACATATTTGTTAGCCGGAAATACATCAGTCACATATTTCGACTCTGAATATATGACAAAAGGTTTTGAGTTCAACGCAAAAAGGCCTCATTTTTTTGAAGCTGTGTTCAATAATTCGGAATTATGGGTAGGCTCTAAACGCAAAATGAGGCAGAAGTGTAAGAAACAAGTTTTACTGCAAGAGAAAACATCAGTTATTGATGAAATTGAGTTCGCATTAAATACAAATGCAGAAACTGAAATAAACATCTTAATGGAACTCGCAAAATGCAATAAGACAGCATTTATTGCAACCGAGAATAAAATTTTGGAATGGGAATTGATTTTGAATCAAAAAGGACTAAAGAAACTCTCAATCGGAAAAGATATATTGGGACAAAAAAGTATTGGATACATATTTGAAGGATGGACGCTGGGGTATATTTATATGCGAGTTGGGGGCATAAAATCCTCTGGAATTATTGAATGGTGGAATCAAAATGTTCAGGTCACATTGCAAAACTCCGGATAAATTTGAAACGACTAAGTTTATTAGATAAAAAAGTTTACGACTACTTTAACACCCCGACACAAAATGTTGATGGATACAACTCAAAACCGTTTTTTCTTATATTTGGACTGTTACTAGAAATTGGACTCGTTGCTTTTCTTGCTCTTTCTTTTGAAGTTATGTTTTATTTTAGATTGAAGGTCTTTCAAAAGTTACGAAAATTGGGATTTATTGTTGTAACATATTCATTGAGCTTAAGCGACTATTTATCAAGGTTCTGGGAATTGAAGCTTAGATTATAGTTTATAAATTTCCTCCGTTGTGGATTTTTTTAAATTATACTTTTTCCCATTGATTTTGTTAATACCTCATGTGTTAACGCGTACCGTGGGATATTAAAAGTTAACCTTTAAAATTTAGATTGAAGACGACTTTAAAAGTTGCGCATCGTTGAAAAGTTAACTAATTTGTTGAAATCTCCCATATGATAATCTTTAGTGATAGAAAAACTATTTCTGGTTTTATTAGACATTGGTATCTTATATCAATTCATTGTCACAAAAGTAAGTCCGGCCATTTTAAAGTATTATTGAATAGTTGTTCTGGTCCTTGTTAAGGAAACATAACTTTTAGTTTTAATCAATAAAACGTGTTTGTTTAGTACTCCTAATATATTTGTTTTAACTAATTAAATTCGTTCGAGAAAACTAGGCAAGTGTCCATAGCATCTGAAATTTTGATATTTAAACATATACACTTGCGTCTTTAATGCTAATCAAGGTTCATTATATATTTTTCGGTTATCTGGAAAAACTTGAATCCCTAACAAGATATTTGTTAGCTTTTAAATACAGAACTTACTGTTCCGTGAGAGCTGGAAAGTTGCAGCTACACCGCTTTTTAGAACAAGGCAGTGTCAATAATAAGTGGATGATTTGGCAAAAAAAACTTACGAAGAGTTATTTATTGCAATTAGTTGTGAATTCAATTTATGCTTCATTTGAACAAGCATTTTTACCTACTTGAAATCCATTGTTTAAAGAAATATATATTTATTATTAAAACTTTGTTGCAAAAAAGCATGAGTTTAAAGTAAACTTTTACCACAAAATACAAATATTACCTTCCGTGGATTACCAGGCTAAGTAAATAGTTTTTTGTTGAGTAGTTTTACTAGACTTGAGGTTGATTTTTTAAAATGTTTCAAAGCGTATAAAAGTAGAATTAAAAGCTTTGGTGTAAATTACGTAAAATAAAAAGGCTCAAACACGAGAAGTCCGTTTTATTTCTAAAACGAATTTCTACCTATTAATATATATTTTATCCATATATTTACTGTGTAAATTACTTACCTTCAATTTGCTTTTACTTTTACTTTGGCTTTATTATTGGTTCATTGGAAGGTGTACCATGTGGATAGTAACTTGTGTAAAAGGATATCATTTCAGTTCAATTATAGCTTATTTGATAAGTTTATGTTTTAAATTTAGCTCTAATTGGAAGTAAAATCATAAAAGACTGAATTAAATTTCTGATTCTACAAACAGTGAATTGAATCCACTGATTTGTATACATTTTGAGTTTCAGTTAAAACTAATTCATCAGAATTTCTTTTTTGATTTCAGAATGGATCATAATCGTTTTACTCGAAAAACTTTTTTGAAGGTTTATATCACATTTATTTTGCTACAAACGGGTTTTGGTGACAAAAAGAAACAGTTAGGTTTATGGGAATTGGTTCCATTAGAAAATTCCAATCCAAACCTATTAGGATATTCTAAACGCCCTGAAGTCAATGACGCAAATCTAGATTCATTATTTCTTCGATGTAAAAATTGTTTTCTTCTTGTATCTCTCTTTAATGACATCGATATTTCGTATTCAAACACACCAATATATCTTACTCGTTTATATCCTGTAGCACAAAAAGATCAGTCAAAGTCCTTGCAACATGTTCCAATAAATTTAGCTTTAAAAGTTAAAAATAACAGCTCTTTGGTAGTTGCGGCGTTCAACAATTCGAAACTATGCTCATCCGATTTTTAGCACAATTCCCATTTTATATGTACTCATATAAAATTGGACACATTTATTGTAAAAATAAAGCCGTGGAATTACCAGCAGTTCGTTTATTTGCTGCCTTCGAGCGAACATGTCAAATTTAACACTGTGTGGCTTTATAGAGAAAAATTTCTACAAAAAGGAATTTCCTCCGAAGTTATTGGTTTAGTGTTAGCAAGTGTGAAACAAAATAATATTCAGTGGAAAATTCAGCAGTACGGCAATTGGTGGGTTTCTAAACATGACAATGAAAACATCATCTTGTTTGTCTTAAATTTAGAAACACTTGAAAAAAATAAACTAATAATGTGTGTGCTTCCACCAATAAAGTTTCAAGCAAATGTTTTATATGAATTTACCACAATAGAGCAACCTGAAAGTCCTAGTTCATTATCTTTACTACAATTTCAGCACTTGTTCAATAATCAATTTGCGGATGCTACAAATATATCAACATTCAACATTAAAATGGAGTTCAGTGGTCCTAACAAGAACTGCAATGATAGGCTGGTGATTTCCAGGTTTACATTTGCCTACTCAATTGATGATATTTTGATGTGCTTGAAAACCAAAGTGCTTTGGCAATACATTGTTAGCAAAAATTTTAACTTGAAGGCTACAAAATATTTTTTGAATCCCCACGTTGATCTAAGATTTTTTGCTGGGTACGATCTAGATAGTGTTTGGTTTTCTGCTTTACATCCACCAACTCAAATAACCTATATAGCTTGTGGAGACATGCAAACGAATTCAAGTACTCAGTCCAATCTTTTTCTTGCCAGCTACAAATCCGAAATTTGGATTATAATATTTATCATAATTTTTATAATCATTCCGCTGCAATTTTGCATATATATATCATTTAATGATTTTCGTTTAAAAGAATTGGTGAATTTATTTTGGGATGGCGTAGCTACTGCTGGAAAAATACTTCTCGAACAGTCGTCTGCATTCACACCCCAGCAGTTAATAGGAAATTCTATGAAAATATTGGCAGCAATTATGCTTTTATGTATATTGGTGTTAAGTATTACGTACAAAAACGATAATATGTATGAAATGATGCTTCCAAAAACGTTTCGACCGATCGAAGCATTTGAAGACCTTCTTAGTTTGAAATACGCCATTTATTCCATGCCTTACAAACTGATCGATATACACGGATCGCTCGAAGTCTTGAACAAACTGTTACGAAATGATTCCGTAAAGATAAGAACTAAAATACACAAAAGCCATTCCGCGCTTGTACTTGTAAATGATACACCGACATGGGAACTTGGGATTCAAATCACGCAATTAAGTTGGGAATACTTTGCAATCAAGCCCAAACTATTTGAAATCGCTTTGAACAATTCAAAAGTATGGACGCAACCACTGTATTACAACAAGCAAGCTGTCGCAGAAAAATTATTGGCCCGAAATGAATCTTTAGAATGGAACGAAATGTATTCACTAATATATCCAAAAGCAGACATGGAAATTGCAGTGTTAAAGAAGCTAGAAACTTGTAAAAACGTAGCATTCATAGAAGAAAACCATAAAATAAAGGAGTGGCAAAGAATTTTGCGACACAAAGGTGTGCAAAAACTTTCTGTTGGAAAGGAAGCAATAATGACAAAAACTATTGAGTATAGACTTAAGAGATGGTTGCCTAGATTTATATTCCGACGGCTTGGAGGTATGAAATGTTCTGGAATTCTGGAATGGTGGGATAGAATTTTCTTTCGTCACCTTGCCAAAGTGAGACATAATCTAAATCGATTGGATACATTTAAAAAAGAACTACATGAATATTACAACACACCAATAAAAAATGTTAACGTGTATAATTCGAGAGCATTTTTTGTAATATTTTATTTATTGTTAAAAGTTGGTTTAATAGCTATAATCTGCTGTTTCTTTGAGCGTGCATATTATTTCAGAAAACTATTAGTTCAATTGAGCAGAAAGTGTATTATTTATATTGATCGCATTACTTTGTTATTCTTCAAAACTATTTTGGCCTTGTACGTTGTCGGAATGAAAAAACTTACTTGTAGGAAAACATCAATTTCTTAGGAACAAAAAGTGAAACTTTGTACATTAAAAATGGTTCAAACTGTTGCATATTGTAACGCATTCAAAGAATACACTTTGAATTTTGAGAAAATACCTAACTATAATATTTAATATGAATATTATAAACTACGCACCTGTAGTATTTCCAGCTAGATAAACTGGCAAACTTCCAATTTTTTAAAGCTTTTCTTTAAATTTGGCTATACAATGTTGGTATGTGTGGTGTATTTGCTTATGCCCCAATCCCCACATCCATGCCACCAGCGACATCTTACCAAACCTTATTTGCTCTTTTAATGCATCAAAATATCACGCCAGCGAATATAATAAACACAAAAGTTTAAATGCTTTTTTGAAGTATTAATGTACCCACTTAAGTGATCTTGAAGTTCGACAAATTTATGTAAAACGTTCTAGGTTATTGCACGACGATTTTTTTATAAAATTGCTTTTCCTGATAAATTGATGAATTACACTAAATGGATTTTAAAAAAATCAGAATATAAATTCAATTCTTGATTTTTTGAGAACTCACAAAATGCTGCAAAAGCCTATCGGTAATCGTTAATCACAAATTGCTATCTTAGCTACATGAACAAATTACAAATCCAATCGGAAACACTTATCCCCATTGAAATTATCACAAGCAACGAGCGTTAGCTCAACTTTTTACGTGTCATAACCTATTGTGATTGCAAATTAAGGCCAAAAAAATATATTATCGATTCCAAAAAAACTTTGTTTTGTTTTTAAGGTTCACATGAAGAGTATTTTTGGTTTTAAATGTATACATTGACGATTATTTATAGGATTTACTTGGTTCCAGATTCAGTTACATAAAACATTACAAAGCAAAGATTCAACATAGTTACAATCATGTTACACTAAGTATCGTCGTGTTTTTGAGCAATCGCATAAAAATTAATTTGTACTTTAATAATATAATACTATTACATTACAATAAACAAGGTGACAAAACCTACCTCCGTGTTTCAACCCAAGGCCATGGGCAATCTTGTATTTTAATTTTCAGTTATATTTTACGCTAAAGGTTGGGTTTTACGTCCTTGGAGTTTGACTTAACCTTTAGTTTACGTATATTCTAACTTACACTAAGTTTTTATACTTAAAACGTATTCTTACTCTGACAAAATTTGCTATTCAATATAAGCTCTACGGTGCACTCATACATCCTACCAAGTGGAACGATAAATTAAACCAATTTTGACGTTCAGTTAAAGTTTAGTAAAAGTTTAATGAATTCATTAACTGACAAATTTAAAGTGTGGAAAATAAATACAATATCTTCAAAATGGATGCCCATGAATAAATATACATTAACAAAAGGAATTCTATACGATGACATGAATCAAAAATACTTAACTACCAATTTGCTCTAGTATTTATGTTGGTAAACCCAAAAACATGTACAAAAACCTTAGTTTTGTCATTGAAACAAGTTTAATAGAAAATGAAAACACGAAAGTAACTATTACTATGATCTCAAGGACAAACTTTAAAATAGGTTACCTTGCATTAGTTTTTGTGTGCATCATTTTACTCCCATTCTGAAACTTACATAAGGCGGTTAAGTATACTTATTGAAGTTACCTACCTTGATGCCTAAGTCGAAATTATGCTTAAACCTTGACAAATGCAATAGATTTGTTGCAGGTTTATTTGAGTAATTTTTCATTGTGGTTTTTGAGCTATTGGTATTGTTCAGACAGTAGCAAATGGTTTAATTCGTGGCTCGTGCTGATTAAAAAACTGCTAAAAATTTAGCCATTTAACAAATTAAGAACAACTTTCAAAATTCCATTTTTAGGATTTCTTATGCCACAAACATGTCACTAACTTCTGCAGTATTTGAAACCCATTCGTTTCTTCGATTAGTAATACCACCTTCCTATTACGTAGATCCCATAACAAACCGTTTCATTGAATGCCCACTACATTCTCAACTGCACCACAAACTATTCCGAAAATTATGTAGATACTTTACCTGGCTTTTTCTATTTCCGTTCGTAGTGTTCCGGTTAATATGGCTATTCTGCAATTGGAAATCTTTTACCGTTCACAATTTAGAACAAGGTGTGATGTATGGTGTTTCAGTTTGCTTATTAGTAATATTTTTGGGTGCAGATAATATATTACTCTTTCACAAATCTGATATTCATTACCTTGGAAATCAATTATTTCAAATTGTTCCTTCTGAAAACCTAATATCGAGTTCTAATATTTGTCTTAAGATACCAATGTTCGGGAAGTGTTCCATTTACAAATTATGTATTTACGGAATTTCTGCTTGTTACAGTTCAGTCCCAATACCCCTATTAGCTACATCATTTGCGTTTTCATTTCTTCCTATTCAGCTGCTTTTGGGATCAAGTTATCTAATCAAATTTTGTGAAGCTTTTTGCATAGCATGTATTTCAACTTACGCTGTTTTTACACTGTTATCTTTACTTCTCCTGTTTATGGCGTTTCTCGAACAATTTCTGTCCTACACGAAAGCAATATGTGTATCAAAGACCTTTCACAATTCATTTAAATGTTACAGAATCGCTCAAATTCTGATAAATCTGATGAATTCAATAATTGAAAAATTTGCTGTTTTATTTATTGATGTTGGCATTTTGTTAGCATCGTGTTGCCACACTATGACATTAACCATGTTTGGTAAAATCAATATGCTAACGTACATTGTTTTCCCAGCTCTTGGAATAATTTCATTATTTAATGCAGTTTCACTTACATATCTAGGAAATATTCCTTACCAGCAAAGTAAAACATTTAGACACTTTTGGTCATCACGATTAGTAAGCAAACGTGAAAAAAAGTTTATGAAAGCTTGTAGGCCATTTGGTTTCCATGTGGGACCTTATGGGATATGTACTGCCAGATTTGGCCTAAATATTGTTGATGACACAGTTCATAACACTGCTGATATTATTTTGCTAGGCTTGACGTGAATCGCCAAAACCAAAATCTGTACATATAGTAAGTTCATTTCTAGTTTTCACTGTAACATTATTAAATGGTGACAGTATATTAGGCCCCTCTCTTGACATATTTGGAACCTACTCAAATTATACTTAAAATCTTGTATTGCATTCGTAATATTTCATTTGACATATTTATAGCTTTTCTAAAATAACTAAAACTCTGAACGCTGTCATAGTTTTAAAATAGTACATAGTGCAACTAAGATACTATATTTAATATTGAAACTCGGTTTTTTGGTGAATAGGCTATGATAAGGAAGACAAAGTTTAGGCAGACTAAATGCTAAATTTTGATCATTGTTTTTCCGATCGATATGTAAAAAACTAAATAATTACACCTTATAAAGTTTTAATTGTAGAATAAAAACTTATGAATTATTGTACATAACTATATAAACTATAAGTATAAATTTTAAAAAAAATTGTAAATTTTGACTGAATTGATTTTCACTTATTTCTATTGTATTTTTCCTTAATTGACTCTAAATTACAAAAATTTAAATTATCCTTCGTAGCGCTGCCGTAAAATCTTGTTTTCAAGTTGGCATTTGTAATATTCTCCTATGTATTTTTCCTGCTGAACAAAATCATTATCATTAACTACCAAAATCTGTACTAAACTTAGAATTCAATCATTCAATTTAAGTATTTATTCATACAGTTATGTATTCATATACGAACTTGTATCTTGTTTTTTGCGTTCATTGTTTGATACATAAATAAATGTCATTTAAACTCGAAAAAATTAGTACAATAGTATAATTTGAACACATTTTCACAAAACTATTATGCTACAAGCACAAAATCATTGGCATTGTCTTTATGACTAAAGTGTTTGCACATTTGTGGAATAACAAATCTTGATCGTTTGAATACAAAACTTTAAAAGTTGTTTTCTTTTGTAATCCTTTGCTTAAAACATTACATACGTTTTTTCAATTTTAAAGTATTTGTTTAAATTTTCAAGTTGTCTTCTGAAGCTTAATTTAAACATAATATATTGACACCATAATGTCTGCTAAAAGATTGAAGTGAACCCAAGTTTTTCTTTTATATAAGGGTTAGACACAATTGCTCCATTAACTGCCCATATTTTTTATAAAACATATTAAACAGCTTCGCTGATTATGAGTGAAATGAATTATCATATTTTTGATAAGTAAAATGTTCCTTAGCTTTCATTTCTTATTGGTTTCTATATTTAGTTACAATGTGAAAGTTTTGAATTCATTTACAGGGGAATTAGTCCCACTAGAAAAATCGAATCCGAATTTACTTGCATATGCTGGACAACACATTCATAAGATGAATCTGGATTCATTCTTGTTTGTATGCAAAACCTGTTTTGTACGAGTTACCCTTTTTAACGATGTTGACGTATCGTTTAAAAGTATTCCATTGACAATAAGTCGTCTGTATCCAATCAAGAGAAAATTTGATTCTGAAAACGTCATGCATGTTCCGTTAAAATTTGCTTTAAAGGTAAAACGTCATTGGTCGTTAGTAGTGTCGAAATTTAACCAATCACATTTGTGTAATTCCAAGTTTTACGACAACATACTAGTGATTTGCAGTCACATAAATTTGGATGAGTATAGTGGTCATATTAAACCATGGAACTTTCAGCAATATATTTATTTACTGCCTTCTAATGAACACTTTAAAATAAATACTTTATGGCTGCGTAAGAAAAACTATGAACAAGCAACATTTCTTTCAAATATAATTGGTGTAGTTATTTCAAGTGGAAAGCAACATCTCGCCCAGATGAAATTTGAAAAGTGTCTGTTTTTGCATGAACTAAACCCATATTTAACTGAAAATATACTTCTATTCTTAGTAAATTTCGAAACACGGGACATTGGAAATCTTATTTTGAATGTGCTCCCTGTATCGAAATCTAGATCACATTTAGCTTATAATTGGGATACTATTGTATTGCCCAACTTAATACGTGCTACATCAGCAATGAAAGTATTACAGGCATATGATGACCAGCTTTCTGCTAAATCCAATGTAACCACCTTAAACATGTACAAGTATTTTCGAAATCCTTTGAATCATTGTAGCGACAAATTATTCATTTCTAAATTCGCAAATGAATTTACTACAGAAGATTTATTAAAGTGCCTTCAAAGCAAGGTCATTTGGCAATATATAATTGGTCGAAATTTCGAGTTGAATGTGTCAAACTCTAATAGCTTTGAGCATATCAAGCTAAAAAGTTTCGCAGGATACGACGTTGATAGCATGTCGTTTGTTGCTCCATATTCCCCAACACAAACAAAATTCATAGCTTGCGGGAAACCTTATACTGAACTTAGTACAGTTTCCAACGTTTTCTTTGCAAGTTTTGAACACAAAATTTGGATAACTGTCGCATCCATCTTTTTTATATTAATTCCAGTGCAATGGTCAGTGTTCGAATTAAATGTTTTGGAGTTAAACAATATAAAATTACTATTTCGTGGACTAATTACAGTAGGAAAAATATTTCTGGAACAGTCTTCTGCGGTTCCCGCAAAACACTTGAAAATCAAATCAGTAAAAGTTTTGGTGGGTTTTACGCTGATTTCTATCTTGGTCTTAAACATTATCTACAAAAACGATAACATGTATGAAATGATGCTGCCAACTAAATTTACACCACTTAAAACTTTTTATCAATTACTTCAGTGCAAATATATTGTACATTCCTTACCCATTTTTACGCGTGTAAGTAAAAACATCCAAAAAACGTTGAATTTTAATACATTTTCACGTGAAGTATCAAAAGGTGGACTGCATAATGCGCAAATACAGGTAAATAAAACAACAGAAGTAAGGTTCGTTTCTCAGTTTAGGCGAGCATACTTTGATTTGTATGGTATCACGCCAAAACTTTATGAAGTAGTTTTGAGCAACTCTAACATATGGATAGGACGTCTTAACCAAATTAAAAGTTTCCTTGTGGAATTAGTAATGACAAGCAGCATGCCACAAAATTGGGAAGAAGTGAATGATATAATCAATACAAAAACAGGTACAGAACTTGCTGTATTAAAAGAACTGGAAATTTGCAACAACACAGCTTTTCTAGAACAAAATACTAAAATTAATGAATGGGCAATGATTTTGCGAGAAAAATGTGTTAAACATTTGTCCGTTGGGAATGAAATATTGGTAAGAATGAGTATTGGATACATATTGAAAGGGTGGATGCCCATGTTCATTTATAAGAGGATAGGAGGTGTAATATCCTCCGGAATATTAGAATGGTGGGATAAAATAGTTTCTGAACATCTGGCCAAAGTACGAACAAATAATAGACTACTTAATGCATTAGACAAGACCATAAATGAATATTATAATACAAAGGTTAGAAGTGTTAATGAATATAACTCGAGAGCATTTTTTGTAATATTTAATTTTGTTATCGAAATTGGTTTTGTAGCTATAATTTGCTTTGTAATTGAAGTTTTGTATTTTTCAAGTGTCTAATTCTTCTACAATACAGAAACCTTACAGTAAATACTATCAAAGTTGTATGTGTTAGAAACAAAAACGAATGTTTCTTTATCCATTTCTACGTTTTTTCTATAATTTTTATTACGAGACATTTTCCTGAGTAACAGCTAAACAAATCTTGAAAGATAGATTTATATTTTAAAAATCACGCATCCTTTAAACCGGGTATTTCTACAAATAACTTAAACAGTAAATACGAAATGGCTACAAATACTAGAAAGAAAAGCAAGCTAAACTCTATGACCCATATTGTCGATCTTATTATTCATTCCAAATTCGAAAAATAATTCCCGCATAATATTTCAAAAAAAGAAAGTTTACCCCATCATTGCTGGAATTGACGTGATATGAATTTTTTTGGCATACGATTCTTTTGCACCCTTTTTTGGTGTTTTGACCGTCCACAATAGCATAAAAAAACTCCCTGCCGAATAATATTTCGGCACGTTCTGCACCCTAAAAAGTAATTTATTTACTCCCCTTATTTTGTTATTGATGTGAGTTATAAAGCAATGGTAATCTATCTAATCGGTATCGGTAGCAAAGCTTAGGTAGGTTTTTGCTATGTTGATGCTATTAAAATTGGATGTGAGGCTGAATTATATACCAAGGACTACGGTGAAAGAAAACTGTATCTAACAGCAATCATTAGAAATGTTAAGGTAGTTTCGATACTGACAAGGCCCCAATATCGTGACACATAAGTTCTCCACATTGGAACCAATATCGTAGAGTAAAAACATGCAAGTTTTGATCAGTAACTTTGTTTTTCAAACAGGGAAGCCGTTTGGTCCAGAATCGCCATGCACAGTAACAATATGGAACTCCAGAAAAGTATGGATTGATCTCTAGCTTTAAATAAGAGTTGGGTAAAATTGAGTTGTGATAATGCAAAACATTAAAAACAAAATATCCTTATTTCTTGGTCAAATTCAAGAAGTAGCGCTTTTAGCTCCTAAATCCAAAGTTTACGTTCTTTGTCACTTTTGAAAGTCAAATGAAATGTGTCATAGACTAACCAAAATTCCATTTAGTTGTTCACACATTTATCGAATTCCGGTTTGATAGTTGAGCGAAGTTTGGGATGATAAAATATATTTATTGTAGTGCTAACAAGCAGGAGTAATACCGGAGGAAGAATTATCATTGTGGACTGAGCTTATGTCATTAATAAGCGATATGACACTGATTTTGGGACAAACCACAAACTTTTTTTCTGCTTTTACCATGTACTAACAGCTATTGTCATTGTCAGGCACTTGTTTATAGTGAACCTCAACGAGACCTGATCATGTTGGACATAGTTAAGGGATAGGGATTTTATGATTTTTGAAATAATAAGGAGGGAAATAAAATAAAAATAGGGTGGAAGTGGATAATTAATTAGGGTGAAAACCGTGCGGCGTAATTATTTAGTATTAAGGTAGTTTATTTATCATAAAAAGGGTGCACAAGCGTCCGATTTAGAACCATGAAAAACATTTTCCCATTTTTTTTAAATTATACGTGACAATATATTCTTTGAAATTTGAATTTAAGTCTATTGAAAACGTTAACAAATTTGTTCATATGAAATGATATGTTACGCAAATAACAATAGCGGTTGATTACGCTCGAGTGAGGTTGAGAAATTTTTATTGCCGATAAATTATTTCCGATTATAAATGATTTGATAAAGTACCATGACACATTTATAAATTCATGGCCAGGCGTTCAAGTGACCGTAATTACTTGTTGTGTTCTATCCTTACATTTTGAATTTGTTGACTACAAAATTTAATTTTGAATTAAAGTTATTAAAAAATCCATATCACCCAAGCCTTAGATTTTATCCTTTATTCACGCAAACCCATGATTTTTAAGTGATTTAGTTGCTTACTACAATACTGCTACTTAAGAAAATAAAGATTGAACACACTGAATTATTTGTCAAGCAATCGAAAACCTCATTTAGCCTTTAATATTGAATCCGTTAACTATGTTTTAACCACATGCCTTTTAAACATTAACTTAAACAACTTGAAAACTTGAGTAAAAATGTGAAAAATACAAGAAAAGAACTCATGTTCAACTGATTCCTTTAGTTAATGAGTTAACGTTAGACTCATTTATTTTTCGGTGTCAAAACTGCTTCTTGCTTGTTTCTCTTTTTAATGACATGGATATTTGGTATTCATATACACCCATATATCTCACAATTGTCAGTCGATTATATCCTGTAAGGCAAAAAGATGAGCCAGAATCCGTGCTTTATGTTCCCCTAGAATTGGCGTTGAAAGTAAAGGAAAATGGTTCTTTGGTGGTTTCGTCATTCAAAGAATCAATATTCTGCTTGTCCAAATTTTACCGAATTTCAATTCCTGTCTGCACCCATATTGAATTGGACAAGTTTATTTTAAATATTAAACCGTGGATAGATCAACAATGTATTTATTTACTACCTTCTAGCGAAAATGTCCAACTAAATAAATTATGGCTACATCAGAAAAAAATATTAGAAAAAGGATTTCTTTCTAATATAGTTGGTGTGGTTGTTTCACAAATGAAACAAATACATTTTCTATCGCAATTTTCGCAGGATCTTTTTTGGCCGAGTAGGGTAAACGTTGAAAACATAATTCTATGCGTAGTAAACTTAAAAAACATTTCAAACAGAAAACCGAACCGTGCAACTATTTCCACCATTAGAACTTAGGTCAACAGTCGTTTATAAATGTACTGACCTAATAAATTCCAAAAGTTTATGTTCATTTTCCTTAATAGAAATTCAGAAACTATTTGATAACTTCCTTGCAAATACTAATAATATTACAAATTTAGATGTTGGAAGTATCTTTATTGGTCCTAAGAATATTTGCAATTTCAAACTCGTGCAATCCGGGTTTTCAAGTTCTTATGTAGTTGATGATATTTTAATCTGCTTAAAAACTATCGTCCTTTGGCAATACATTACAAGAGGAAATTTCAACCTAATCAAAGCAAAATTCGTGTTTGCGGACGCCATTGAGGTACAATATTTCGCCGGATTCGATGTAGACAGTTCTTGGTTTGCTAATTCGCATCCCCAAACCCAAACAAGGTACATAGCTTGTGGCAAAAGTAAAAGTGATTCAAGCATAAATTCTAACATTTTTCTTGCAAGTTATACCATGGAAATTTGGATTACAGTATTTGTCACATTTTTAATAATTTTTCCTGTTCAATTGTGCATTAATTCCTCACCATATGATTTAACTTTCAAAGGGTTGGTTATTTTATTTTGCCGCGGTGTTACATCGGCTGGGAAGATACTTCTCGAACAGTCTTCTGCACTGGCGTCAACACAGTTGACCAACAGTTCAATTCAACTTTTGGCTGGTATAGTTCTAATATGTTCCTTGGCTTTGGGTATAAATTACAAAAACGATAACATGTATGAAATGATGCTTCCAAAGAAGTATCTGCCTGTTGAAACACTTGAAAAGCTACTAAGTTTGAATTACACCGTGTATTCAATGCCTTCTGTCCTATCGTCGATGTAGAAGACGATATATTGAAAATTTTGCTAACAAATGAATCGGCAATGACAAAAGTGAAAACATTTGGAAAGCACGAGGCTTTGATATTAGTAGGAGATGTGCAACTATTGAAATTTAGGTCTCAAATAATGGAACTCAATATCAATTACTATCAAGTTAAGTCTAGAGTATTTGAAACCATTGTAAATATTTCAGAAATATGAACAAAACCTCTGTATTTCAATCAGCGATCCGTTGCAGAAAATATTTAGTCACGGGGCAATTTAGAGTCTTTAGAGTGGGAAGAATTTTATTTTATTTTATTTCCTAGAATGGATACGGACATTAGAGTATTAAAGGAACTAGAAAATTGCAACAACGTCTCATTTATAGAGGAGATTAGAAAAATCAATGAGTGGCAAACAATTTTGCGAAACAAGGGACTCCAAAAACTTTCTATTGGAAAGGAAGCATTGGTGACGAAAAATATTGAGTACATATTTAACATATGGTTACCTGCTTTCATATTTCGGCGCATTGAAGGTATAAAATCGTCTGGCATTCTTGAATGGTGGGATAAAATATATTTCTTTTATGTTGCAAAAGTAAGAAAAAATAACGAACGCTTTGAAATTTCCGACAAAAAATCCACCAATTCTACAATACACAAGTACATAATACTAACGATTTCAATTCGAAAGCGTTTTTTATCCTTTTTTATCTGCTATTAAGGATGGGTTGTCTAGCTGCTAGAGCTGTTATATTTTTACGGCAAACTAGAATTTCAAAAAAATGTTTTGGTTTACGATCTATACAAGAAGACACGTTTAAACTGACAAGTTTAAAATAATGCCTTTATTTAAACTTTTGTTTAAGATGTCTTCTAAATTCTAGATCTTGGCTGCCTGTATTGAGTTTTGAATAAAGTAAATTAAAGCGTAAATAAACAAGCATTGCTATTTAGTACAGAATATGATTTTATTAAGGAGTGCTATAGTACTTCTTACTCATTTTGCTTAAATGTCTGTGAACGTTTTAATTCGTAAACGTTTTGACCCATTAATCTCAAACATGATTTACAGAAACCCAAAAGTAAAAAGTTTTCATATTTTCCAGCCAAATTGAATTAACGAGTAGTTGACCTGTTATATGATTTTGAAATAGACAAAAATATTGCATTAGTCGATAAACTAAGGACTGTTAGGAAGTGCTTTAGTACTCCTTTTTGATATAGTATTTCATGTCTGTTTATTTGCTTGGCTGTCTGAATGTCTGTAAACGCTTTAATTCAAAAACGCTTTGACCCACTGATTTCAAATTTAGTACATTAGTATTTTACTTAGAATGCAAGTAAAAAGCCTCTTGATTTTCATCCAAATCGGTGTAACGGTACCGGAGGTATGACCAATTAACACTTACATGCTATGTAAATGGAGAAAACCTTCTATCGCACAAATCAATACATTGGTGTATCGGGCTGAAACTTTGTCAAACTTTAGACCATTGCCAAAAACTCAATGTTTTCTTTGAGAGATATACAAATAACGGTTACACGCTTTAGAACTAAGTAGCAAAAATACTATTGATTTAAAAAAAAATAACTTTAAAATCACTAAAAAAATACTTCAAGGACATCTATGTTTTATACTTACAGTACTACTTGTATTTGTATAAGTATAGTCATCAAACTTTTGTCAACATTTTGGCCAAAACAATAAAACGTGTCAGTATAAAAATCATCAGTCACTTTTAAAATTTCATTTTTACTTTCAATCTTTTAAAATCAGTAAAAAAAATACACAAATCACAACTTCTTATAATGCTTACACAACATATTAGTTTTAATTTTTATGCTAATTACTCCAATGCCAATAAATTCTATGGTCAAGATCTTAATAGGCATTACTTTTATTAGATTCCATGATTGATAATCTGACCCAAAATCTAGAAGTCAAAAGGTCACATGATTTTAAATAAGAGCAAAAAAATACTACTGATTCCCATACAAAATCATATACATCAAATTAATTCATCTACCACATATAGATTCATATCAAAGTCATTTTATTTACAAAATTACAAATTTTTAATTAACATAGATATTTTTTTAGTCACCCTTCCTCTTATAAACCCTCGACACTTTCCCATCCACCCCACAATTTGTCCTCCTTTTATGTTTCCTTAAATCCCTTTCCGTAACATAACTATGTCCACACTTCCCACAAACTATATCCCTTTTCCTCTCCTTCTCATGTACCCCCAAATGATCCCTCCCAAGCTTTGTGGGATTTGAGATAAGTTGCGGAATTGAAGGCTCTTCCGCAAATGTCGCAGATGAAGGCCCCTGGGGTTTTGGAGTGCTTTTCTCGTTCATGGCTACTGAGTCCACTTCTACTGGAGAAATCTGGGAGAAAATAAAAAATAAGGTGCTTGAAGTACCTGAAATATTTTGAAGGTGCTTGAAGTACCTGAAATATTTTGAAGGTGCTTGAAGTACCTGAAATATTTTTAAGTTTTACTCACTTTGGTCACAGTGACGACACTGATATCTTCCATCTTCAGTCCTTATCAATTTTGGAAGTTTAATTGTGGTCCAGGTCC
>JAQFXM010003147.1:0-21432 GCA_034693345.1 Entomobrya multifasciata | reverse complement strand
GTAAAAGACGGTGCATTCGTGGACTACTCAACATGCTCTACAAGACTAGAGTAGAAATTTTGAAATCGGAGATGGTCCTCCGGGCGGCAATACGGGCCTTCCTGTAATCACTCATAAGATGGAGTCAATCACAAATGAAGTGTAATTGAAGGGAAAACAAATTATTTTTGAGGTGGAAAAAATGGGGGGCATGGCTAAAGCTGTGGCAAGCGGTTGGCCAAAGCTGACAATTGAAGAGTGTGCTGCAAAGAGGCAAGCCATGATTGACTCGGGAATAAAAGTGATTGTTGGAGTGAATAAATATAAATTGGAGAAGGAGTCGGATATTGAAGTGTTGACAATTGATAATGAGGAGGTGCTCAAGAGTCAAGTGAAGAAATTGAAGGATTTGAGGGAGAAACGAGATTCAGCGAAGGCGGAGGAGGCTTTGAAGACAATTGAGGCGATTGCGAGGGGTGAAAAGGCAGGAAATTTGTTGGAAGCGGCGGCTGATGCGGCAAGAGTGAGATGTTCACTTGGGGGAAATCAGTGGTGCAATGGAAAGGGATTTTTGGTAGGCATGTGGCGACAGATAGCTTGGTCAGTGGGGCATATAAAAGCGAGTATGGAGATCAGAAGGAGTTGGATGCGGTGCAGAGAAGGGTGAATATTTGAACTATATTATGACTTTTATGGAAAGAAAAAATAGTAAATAAATTTTAATGGAAAAGTTATTTTTGTGCAAAGACTGACGAATTTTTAAAGTTGGATGGTAGAAGACCTCGTATTTTGGTGGCGAAAATATGACAAGATGGACATGATCGAGGGGCAAAAGTTATTGCAACGGGATTTGCGGATTAGGGGTAAATGTTACAAAAGTGTTTTTGCAACAATATGAACATTCGGAATGTATTTTTTCTACATATTTTACTATAATATTTGTGTCAAATAGTTTTGACGTGGACGTTGGGCCCCTGTTCCAAACTCCCGGGGAAGTAGCCCAGCAAGCCATTGACGCTGACGTTCACGTCGTTGGAGCATCCTCATTAGCTGCTGGTCATAGAACTTGAGTACCTCAGCTCATTGAAGCCTTGAAGAAACAAGGACGTCCCGACATTCTTGTGATATGTGGCGGAGTAATACCTCCCCAGGATTATGAAATGTTGTTCAACGTGGGAGTGAGCTCAGTGTTTGGACCAGGAACGAAAATCTGTGTAGCTGCGCTGGAAATTACGAATTTGTTGATTGGACAAATTGAGAAGAATGAAGATGAAAACGGTCGTCAAAATAAAGTTTCATCGTGATACATCGTAAAACTTCCTCCTGTCTGTAGTGCTTTGGGATCACATCACATGGAAAATAAGTCCGGAGATTTATGAGACTGCTTCCTACCTGACTAATATTTTATTAAACTCGGTACAATTGCGAAACATACGTATCAATTCTAAATAAATATTTAAAATTACAACTCAACAAAACGTTACAAATCTTTTACTTATTCTTAACCATAAAAATTAAAATGCCTTGCATACTTTGTTCACTGCGCTAATAATTAAAGTCCTGTCAATTAAGTATAAACAATTCACCGACAAGCTTTCTCCAAATCTTGTCTGCACCTTGTATGATCAGTTGGAAGGACGACAGTGGCTACTTGCGACAGAAGCAATTAGTTGCAATTATTGAGATGGCCAGGTAAAATTATATCTCTATAAAAGCTGGAGGTTGAGATTACATACTTGATGTCACGCACAGTGGTAGTCACTAAGGTTCCTCCTTCATTTAGACCTTGTACTGTTAATTTTATACTTGCATAAAAATGAAATAAACGTTATAAAATATGCTTTGCTATTATGTTCGAAAATATTCTCTTGTAAAATTTTAAACAAAATAACTTTCAGTTTCAGAAAGCCATCATTATCATGGCAGACCCAGTGAAAAAACTTTAACTTTTAGCAAATCCTACCCAAAATATGCGGGAAAGCATGATATGTACCGAGTCTTCCAAGAGCTCCTAAAGGAGCTCATCATCATGAAGCCCTATGATCCACTAGCCTTCATTCGAGATGAGCTTCCCAAAATTGCAAGCCAGATGAATGTGCCCAGGGTGTTCCTTATTGGGCCCAACGTCTGTAAGATAGCGTAATCATTCCCTTGGTCTTAAGCATATAAGTTAATTTTCAAACTTACAAGACATTGTTCCTTTGTGTTTTGATACTACACAAGAAATCGTACTCAACATGTCAAAAACCATAAACTGCCGTTATCTCACCTTGGCTGAAGTTATTTATATATCACCACAGTCCGTTCGAGGCATCCTAGCAGCCTATGTCCAAAGTAGACAGGATGAAGACACCTTCGAAGACACTTAACGGAAGCTCCTTGTCGCTACAATCATGGAACGCGTGAGAAATGATAACTGTCAGAAAAACGGTTGGATTCTCCACGGCTTTCCTAAAAATCGTCAACAAGCTTTGTGTGCTCAACAAAGTGGACTGCTGCCACGACAAGTTTTTGTTCTGCTGCCAGATCCAAATGCGCCTCCTCCTCAGAGTAGATAACCATCTATGATTGGAAACAAGGATATCAGTGGAACAGGCTCTAGTCCAAGTACCCAAACGCCCACGTCCAATAAAAACAGCAACAGCAATCCATTTACAAACAGTCAGAAGACTAATCCTGGTCAAATAGCCAATAAAAGTGGTGGTAAGTTTCCAACTGGGATTCAGATTCAAGTTCAAAGCCCAAGTCCTAATAATCCTCCTCCTACCAATTTGGGACTAATGCAGAATCAAGGTCAGAATTTCAATCCTAATTCCAATGCTGTAGGACGATATAGTGCTGCTAAGAGTGATGACATGGCATCCCAGAGTACTTATGTGTCTGGGGAATCCAAGAGTGCTGTCCCATGTATGGTTCCATTTTGGGGGTCATATCAAAACCAGGCTGCTCCAAACCAAATCCTATTTAGCGGAAGTTCAATGAAAAGTGGCACTGCTATTAACACTGAAAGAGCCTCAGTCTCTACTAAAGTTCCAAGTGTCAGTCGTGTGGTCATGCCAGAGACTTTAGGCTTACAAAAAGCGAGGGACATTGCGGATACATACGACTATGAAATTTGCAAGGTAATTCCATATGAAAAATGGCGCCAGACAAAGAAGACTGACATTGAAGCCGAACCGCTAGCAACTATGATATCAGTGAAGCCTTCTGGAAGTCCTTGGATTCCTAGGATTCTTGTCATTGGACGACCTTCCTCTGGTAGGACACCAGTAACTGAAGTTCTCACTATCAAGTATGGCTTGGTCAATGTTGACTTTATTGAGTGTATCCGTGGGGCTGCACGTTTGAACAATTATTTTACCTGGCTTTTGATGAGGATCAGTGCTGGTTCAGGTTATCAATGAAAAGTCAACAGATCATTGAAAATAATAGAATGGAAGGGGCGGATGATGGGGCTCATAAGAAGGTGGATGAAGATAACTTTGAAGAGTTTCCTTATGGGAAATCTGTGTTTCGAAGGAGGTATGATGCGTTTCAAGATTCGTTTGAGTTTGAACAGATTGCCGCATTCTTTGGGAGTAAGATGATTCACGTGGATGCAACAAAGAGGATTGGGAGGGTACTACAGGTTATGGAACAAGCGGCACTGAAGCATCCTGTTATCAGGTTCCAAGAGAATACGGAACGCACTTGAAAAGATTTATTTAGAAATTAAAAACTTGAAGCGTTGATAAGATAAGAACGAGCCAAAGATAAGCTTATTCGTGAGTAAAAAAGAAAATGTCAACAAATGTTGCATAGAAAAGAGTATGTAACTGGTTTTAACTATTTATTTAAATTCATAATGCTAAATAAAACAATACTTGTAGTTAGTAGTAAAGAGAATCTTTGCTAATTCATCCAAGCAGCTTCTTTTGCATTGCAGCTCTACACTTTCAATCAAACATCTTTTGAGAAGACAAGTGGAAATGGATAACTTATCAGTTAGTCTATTTGACAATACATGGAAGATAAAATGGCTGACATGAATGAAAACGATGTGGAACGCTGTAAACATGATTTATGTAAACCATAAACATAAAATTACTAAAATTGTCCTTTGGCTGACTTTGGCTACCAGTCGACGTGCGTATTGCGTTATTGCGTATATGCGTATCATTCATTTGCAACTTTCTTGTCAAGCTCAACCCTTTAACATCTTTCTCCTAAATACTCCCACACCCATGCATTTGTTCATAATTAGTAATTGACTAATCACTTTTGCATACATGTAATCTTTTTTTCGTAGTAAATATCCTAATTATAAGATTCTTCTATACTCAATGCCATCTCAAGTCTAGTCTAGAATTGTTAGCGATCATGATCATCGTAATTAAAAAGTTTTAATGATGAGCTATCATGCGTTATATCAGTCGGAGAAATTATTTAAAAACATTACATGGCTATTGTTGAGTGATTGATGAATGATCAGGACTGAGGGTGCAATTTATGCAATGCTGGCTCACGTCAGTTGAACATATGCAGAGAAAATCGAGTGCCGGTGCATCAAGCCAGTTGACTGCTTCATTTCTCACACCTTTTTGGCGAGCTTTGCTTTTTTGAATTTTCATTTCCAATATTTTCGTATTTCTCATTTTTTCACCGTGTTAGGTTATCCATTTCGAGTGATGGTTTTAGCGTTTTTTACAGTGTTAGGTTATCCTTTACCATGCATCATCATCATCAGCATCCGAAAAAGTGAAAGGGGATTTTCAGCTGGGGATCAGGATTCTGGGGTAATGTGGAACAGATTCATTCAGATCGGACTCAAAATACACACGTGACAGGACGTCAAGTTATAAGCAGCTTGAAAGATGCTACTTCCTACTCTAATCATTCTTGTCATTGTTTATGCTGAAAAACTGTTTGAACATGAAAGCACATACTGAGGCAGATAAAATACATGTGCTTTAGCTTTGCCCTAAAATGCATACAGTTAAATGGGTAGCAAGTATATGTTTTTTAATCTAAACCAAATATTTGCTAATGGGAAAAGTCTCCACTCAAACAAATTAATAGTCAAAGTAATTCAAGAATTGTGAAATAAACCTGTCAAAATTCATGACGAATTGGTGAATATATTTTTAATTTATTTTAAAAATAATTCATGGCAGTACAAGTTTTTGAGTACATTTACAATTCGATATTTTCATTGTTATTTGGTACTGTTGGTACATATTACTAATATATCTATAAGTTTACTAACGTAAGCTATATATAAATATAATTTCAGCTACAACATCAGCAATGTTTCGTTATATCAGTATAAATGCTTAAATGAAAGACTCGGATTATATTCGCATTTTACTATATGTCTCACATTTTGTCACTCAATTTAATTTCAGCATTTAAGCATGCACTGAATAAAAGTTAAACTGGCCCAGTTTTTGCTTTTAAATTGCAAAGGTTAATAGAAATTCAATACGTAAACTTTTTTATGTACACTTAATATTCCTTACTTTTCTATCAGCCATTAATTTAAGACTACGTAGGGAATTCAAATTATTTTCCATTTATTTTCAAAATTATTAGTCTTAAACATTTGAGATAAGTACATAATTTAATAACGGTACATTGGGTACAGATACCCTTAAAATCAGTTTTAATCTAAAAATTTGGATTAGCGATTAGGTACTAATACAGGTATACACTATGTATAATAAGTAATGTCAATGTCCTAGCCAGGTATAAAGTAATGTCATTCTAAAGTTGAAATAAATCATCTGAATTTATATTTTTGGTTCACAATAATTCACATGGTTACCATGCCGGTTTTGTTCTTAGTTTTTACTAAAATTGCCCCTTTTACCATTTCACTCTAACCCTTCTAACATATTTTCCCCCTCGGTTACCTTGGATGAAGAAGGCTTTGGCCATGCCATCATATCCGAAAGAATTTTTAGTTGAGTTTTTTTGCCGAGAAAAATTGTAGTTGAGTTTTTTTCGCCTAGAAAAAAGCAGTGAACATATTTAGTTTAGTTGAAAGCTTTTTAGTTAAAAATTAACTAAACTTCTAATTTTTTTCTAGCCGGATGGTGATATAGTTTCAATCGTGCCGGGGCTGAAGTCGAAGGGAGTCCCAGTCGACAATTTGAACAAGATGACCCAAGCTAGGATGAATCGTTTCAGTAATGACTTCGTAAGTACAATTATTTAACTAATTTAGTTAATTGTATAATGTCCGGATGTGTAATATAACTAAAAATATTAATTGATTAACTCTGTTTTTATGAATTTTCAGTTGCTGTTGGTCCGCGAGGAGATTAAGTAACTCCATATGACTGCTGTAGGTTGCCCTGAGTGGCAGAAGGTGGTGTGTAGGAAACCCAAGTCTGCCTATTTGATGACACAGCTATTTAAATTAACCTTATAAATTGTAATAAAGTTAATTTTATTTTATGTATATTACATAAAAATTAAAAAATCTTATGACTTTTTCTCGTGTAAATAAATTTTTACAAAATGAACAAATGTTTCAAATAATTGTATGTATATTTTTTATTGATAAGTTTAATCCAAAAAAATAAACTTAACTAAAAATTAACTAGTCAATTAAAGAGTTACACTATTATGCTTCAACATCCCTCCACCCTACAGACCGCCTGTGATGCCTGAGGAGCCGACCAGAGGTACCCCTACTTTAAAACTGGAACTTTTACCACGGCATCATCATCCAAGGTGGATATTTAACGCCCGATGCCTGAGGAGCCTTCCCGTCCCCATCTGTATCACTGGCCACCGAAAAGAAAAAATAGAAAAACTTAATTAATCCCACAATTTCATCCGACTACAATAATTCCTAACATTAAAAACTAACTCAAACAATTTAAATTAACCAACTTACCTTAATCTTTTTTGCCTTCCTTTCCCAACGATAGGATTGCAATCCCATCGTCTTCATCTCCCCACCCATCTTCCTCTGAGTTTTCTCAAACTCAGCTTTCAGTGAACGAGGCAGATTCTCCTCCTCTGTCCAACTCTCCTTCAAACTCTGAACTCCCTCTTCCTCCTTGGCCAAAAATGTCCTTTCTCTTCTCCAGCACCTTTTCAACGTCAAAAGCCTCCTCTTGCAGATCAACCTCCTCCTCCGTTACCTTCAAAAGGCTCACAATATGAACGGAAAACTTACTCCGTCGTTCACGCTTTTCCACCTGAAAATCTTGCAATAAGCTATCAAGAAAAGTCTTTCCTTCACCAAACACATTAGGAGGAGGACGAAGGGCGAGATGTCACAAGTGTTGTTGGCGCTGGGAAGACAACCGTGGGGCCTGAGGCAGGGCCTGGTCTGGTGGTACCACCACTACCACCAACGCACCATCAAGTTCCGGGATCTAGCCGGGAAATGCTGGAGGAAATGGAACGGGAAAGAGCTTCAGCTCCAGTACCTCCATCGTCGTCAACTGCTCAAGTGGGGTCAGGGTCTGGGAGGAAGAGAGTGCCCGTAAAACGGGAGTGAGCCGTGAACCTGAAACAAGAGGTAAGTTTGTATTTTTAAGAGGGACAATGTGAGAAATATTAGTAAGGTGATTAATAAGTTAATAAATTGTGGTTTTTTTCTAGCCGGATGGTGATGCAGTTTTAATCGTGCCGGGGCTGAAGTCGACGGGAGTCCCAATCGACAATTTGAAGAAGACGACCCAGGCTAAAAAGAACCTAAATTGAATAGTTTCAGTAATGACTTCGTAAATACAATTATTTAACTAATTTAGTTAATTGTATAATATCCGGATGTGTAATAAAATTAAAAATATTAATTGATTAACTCTGTTTTTTATGAATTTTCAGTTGCTGTTGGTCCGCGAGGAGATTAACTCCATAGGACCGCTGGGGGTTGACCTGAGTGGCAGAAGGTGGTGTGTAGGGCACCCAAGTCTGCCTATTTGATGACACAGCAATTTGATATAAATTTATAAATTATGATTGAGTTAATTTTAATTGATGTAAATTACATACAAATTAAAAAAAACTCATCATGTCTTTTCTCGTGTGAATAAATTTTTACAAAATGAACAAATGTTTCAAATAATTGTATGTATATTTTTTATTGATTAGTTTAATCCAAAAAATAATCTTAATAAACAATTAACTTTAGAAACCACCACATTATTAACTTTTCTATATTTATATCTTCGACGAATCAAAAACCCATGATTTTCATCTCTAACTGCAACATACACATTTTTCAATGATGGCATCACATCCCAAATGTTAGGCAATTCCGTACACTCATAAAACTCATTAAGGGGGATTTGACCAATGGCCCCAACAGAGCCTAGGAGGTGGAGTTTAGATACGTAGAGAAATGTATTGGACACTCGTACTGCTTCACTCTAAATGTCATCCGTGTCTCATATTTGACAAATGTTTCTATTTTTGAATAGAAATTAGACCTCTTTCCCGTTATAAAACCGTCCAAAAGTTTGGATAACTTTGTTCAGTGAACATATTTGGTTTTTTTTAGTTTTGAAAGCTATTTAGTTAAAAATTAACTAAAAAATGCCACCAGTGATCAGGGCGAAGGTTCGCGCTACTCCGGATGGTCTAGCATCCTTGGAGGTCACGGTGCCTACGGCCCTTCATCGTGATCCTGTTCTGAGGAGGGCGATGAAGAGCGGCAATATTAGAATTGTTATAGGAAAGTTTCTGGTAAGTTTTAAGTGTAAATTATAATTAGTTCATGATTTTTAAATGTTTAATTGTAATTGATTATGTACATTTTAAAATGTTTATTTTTTTGTTATTTTTTTCAGAGCCGTTCGAAGTTGGAGGGATTTAAAGCCATCAAGATCAAGGGAACCTTGAAGGAAGCGATTGAGTTGGATAGTACTGTAAGTTTTAATTAAAAGATTTTAAATAATACATTGTATTAAAATCAGTTTAATTGTTGTGTATTTTGTAATGTTAAGGGCTGATTAAGCTTTTATAATTTTTTTTCCGGTGGGAGAATTTATGGAAACCTTTAAGCGGCCGCAAGCTACAATTAAATTGAAGCTAATGCGACCGAAAGAGGCTCCTGCAGCTTTAAAGGTGATTGATTATCTTGGGGGAGTAGGAGGAGGAGGACGAGGTGGATATTCCTGTTGGAGGATCGGCACACAATTTCTTGTTGGGATTGGCCGAGATAAAGGGCGATGACGCTGATGTCGGAATAGAGAAGGGCGAGTGTCACTTTTTCTCGTGTAAATAATTTTTTACAAAATGAACAAATGTTTCAAATAATTGTATGTATATTTTTTTATTGATTAGATTGATCCAAAAAAAATATTAATAAAGAATTAACTTTAGAAACCACCACATTATTAACTTTTCTATATTTATATCTTCGAGAAATCCAAAACCCATGATTTTTATCTCTAACTGCAACATACACATTTTCAATGATGGCATCACATCCCAAATGTTAGACAATTCCATACACTCATAAAACTCATTAAGGGGGATTTGACCAATGGCCCCAACAGAGCCTAGGAGGTGGAGTTTAGATACGTAGAGAAATGTATTGGACACTCGTACTGCTTCACTCTAAATGTCATCCGTGTCTCATATTTGACAAATTTTTCTATTTTTGAATAGAAATTAGACCTCTTTCCCGTTATAAAACCGTCCAAAAGTTTGGATAACTTTGTCCAGAATACTTGAATTATATCAGAAATTCAACTTTCAGTCAAATTCCCATTTTAGTTTATTAGCTGATGCCCTTAAAAATTCCCCCATTTACTTGTTAATTGACTGTTCACTGAAAAGGCATCAAAACAAAAACGGATTTAAACAATTACTCAAAAATTTGTGCTGCCAAATTGCCACTCGCTCACACTACAAAACTTACCTTTTTGTTTTTATTAAACAATCTTAAATTATTAAAGAAAAGAGCGAAAGAATAAATTGATGCCACCCAATGGCAGTTTTTATTTGCTAGATAATGCCGTACCATATTGGGTGAGCTCACGCAAGCATGCTGTATCGGGGCCTGGGACACCAAATGTTAATGCCGGCTCAAGACATTTTATGTAAGCAAGTTTGGCGAACAATGAAAAAAGGATGTATGATGTACGGATACGGGGGAATTTCGATTGTCGATATCGCTTCGCTGCTTGTTTGCTTTTCTTTTTATTTGATGATAAAATTATAAAGTCTTCGTCTTTTGGACTAGTGAAGTTTAACATAGATAAAAGGTTTAACTAGCATGCTATATAATTAGTAATGTAAATTTTCTTAAAATTGACAGGTTTTAACTTGGATTGTAAATTTTACAGAAAATATTATATATATATATAGAAGTTTAAAGCTACATAGTATTCTTCTTCGGGAGGCTCATGTCCTTGAAGTAACCTAACCACTTCAATGGGAAACGCATAATTTCCATTTGAATCCTTTTAAAGATTTCTAGTAAAGTCTACAAACTTCTAGGAATCTTACAGGGATCACTGTTTCTTTGGAGTAGGAACTTGTGAATACACTTTAAATTATGAGTTCACTTGAGAACCTTCTGCTGAGTTGCTTAGAAAACATAAAAATTAAAACAGTCAAAGATTCTTGTATTGTTTGATGACTTCAGTGGTCCATGATAAATGATATGATACTGGTAAGCCTTGTCTTGACTTATCTTCGCTTGGAATGCAGTTGCACACTACACACTTTTGCGTAAAGTTTTACATGTGCTCAACTTAAAGTGTATTATTAATCACGCATACATTTAAGTCAATTTATATTCCACGAAGTATGAGTTTATCTTTAACAATTAAAATACTTCATAGAACAAGAATGTTTTTTTTGTAATATTTTGGTTTTTAATTTATCCGTTCAGGTGCTAGCAGCTCCCGAATGGCAAAATCTAGTGGAGTGCCTAGATGTCCTCCACTATCACTCAAGTTGGACTGGTTGGAGAGTGATAAAGTTGATGGAGTAGGGGATGCCCCTGTTCAATCTCTGGATAAAGTGGACTTAATGAATCCCCTACTGCCATACCCATTAATTGATGGAGATCCAGTGAAAATGTCTTTGAAAGGGACCAGAATTCTTACTAAGCCTGGCGCTTTGAAGACTGCTTTGGAATTAACTTTTGAATTTAAAGAGTCAACGAAACCTATTAAATTTGCACCGGGGGACGCTATTAATGTGGTTTGTCCTAATGATGAGTCGGAGGTTGACCAACTTTTGGATAGACTTAAATTATCTGAGTTAGTTTAGTGCAACATACCTCCGTGTATTTTTTTCTCTCCTTTACGTTCTTACACACTTACATTATTCAACGCAAATGATGAAGATGATGGTGATACTATGTTCTTGCTCAGCTCAGTGTGTAAATGCATAAAGCAAGTGAGGAAAGAGGTTGTTGCTTTTATACTCATATCCGAACTTCATACATAAGCCCTAAAAACTACAACATAAGCGCATTATATTATTTATACTACTTTTTCAATTCGGCCAACCACTCTGTATTTTTTTCTACTAAAGAAAATGATTAGTAATGCGACAAATTGGTATATAGATACTTTTTTGCTTGACAGCTAGTTGTTGGTAGTAATTGTGGTGGTGGTGGGGTAAGTATATTCAAGCTACTAGTGACTTGACTTGAAGAAGAAAAAACTGCCAAAAACCAGTTGACTTTTCATGTTTATTTTAAGTGAAAAGCATAACATTCTGTAGCTAGCACTTTTTATATTAGGCTGAAGAGACAGTCCTTTGTTTCGGTGTTCGGTTATTTTATTATGATTGATGGCTCCCTACTTCCGTATGCTAAAATATTTAGCATTTACATTCATTGCTTCGTGTGCGAGAAAAAAAGTTGTCAAGTTGGAAAAAGGTGCATGCATGGCAAGCACTCAACACGTGCAACCATTTAACAAGCATTTTTTCCGGTGTCGTTCGTCGGTTGGTGTCGAAATACCAGTCATAGTTCCCTATCACAATTACAATTTTTGACACCAATAAATACTGCCATTCCGATCGATTGTAGTTTATTTCATCGTCATTCTCCTTTCACAATGGTATAAATTCCCATCATATCATTTGTACATGAACAAATGGGTACCGAGCATTACTTTTCGGAAAAATAATACATGGTATGTTGTATTAAACGGGGATGCAAACTGGTCAGATCACCCAGTTGATAAGTATTTACATTTACACCAAGTCAAACGTCTACTTAGTCTATCACGACTTGGCTTTTACTATAAGATACGATTCACCTTAAGCAACAATTACCAGCAGACAAAATTGTACTTTACTTATCCTCAGAATCCATACGGTCAACAAACTATCATGGCCATTACTATGCCTTTTAAACGATATAGTATTTACATTGAATGAATTTCAATAAGTATAACATGAAGCAAAAAAGTCGACCAGGAGAGCAAAAATAGATATTTTAGACCTATCATTATCTTAGACGAGACGAAAATGAGTGTTTACGCAACCTTTCATTTGATCCGCTACAGTGAAAAGAAGCGTCTGCCATCTGTTTTTTATCCTTGTATCACCTTTGTCGGTTTTTTCGATCAACACTTTACCATACTTGAGTTTAAACTGTATTTCTAATAGAAAAAGAGAAGCTTATTTCCTAAACGTAAAGGGTTTAGTATGTAAACGGTCTTTTAACACTTTATTTTACTGCAAAATTACATAATTCGGTATGAAACGTTTAGTGTCTATCTTGTCGCGTCTTTTTCACAAAAATTAGCAATTTTTCTGGAACTATGAAAAAGTATCACTTCTTTTCGCTTTTTAATACTATCAGTTTGTAATATATATTTCATCAACCAATCAAGTCATAAATATCACCAATAAGCATTAATTTATCCTTCCATTATCTTTCCAAATTATTTCTAACCTTTTCTTTTCGCCACAAACAAATCACAAAATACTTCTTTGTAAAAAACAACATTTTTCAGGCAAAGCACAAACCGAATACAAAGTGAAAGTGGAGCCAGTCAGTCAGTTATTTTATTTTTTCTTACAAACAGCAGATCATGCCTTTACAGCGATTACTTATAATAATCCATGAATGAATTTCCCACACAACAGTATATTAATGGCATAATAGAAATGTCTGAAGTGTACCAGCTATTAAGTCTTTATTTCTTATCACCCTATCACCTTTCGCTGTATGATGTATACCTAATTTAGTCATTTATCATTTATCCATTTTTTCGAAGCTAAGAATAAATTAAGGAAAAAACTAAGATTAGATAATAAAAATTACATTGTACTCCCATTGTAGTCTTAGATTTTTTCATCTTTATCTTTACTACAGGGAATAGTCATTCTGAAACTATGTATGTTGTACTGTTCATCTCATGAATACTGATGAAAAGTCGGCGGCTGGAAAGAATAGTTATTTATTTGAAGGTATGCATATCATTTAATACCCTGTATTAAAGCTAATACAATAATATAAGATTTGTTTCAATAAATTTTAGAGCCAAAGAATATTTAGTAGGACTTCAAATAATTTTATTCTGAGTAGTGAGTACATAAATAAAAACGCAAGAGATAAGAAAAAATTAACCATTCAAGCCGAAAAATTCCTTTGTCTCCACAGAAAGGTTCATGGATATGGTCCAACTGTCCAACTGCTCCTTGCATCAATAGAGATTGACAGTGTATTAAAACTGTCACACAAAAGGTTTTCCCCCAACATATCGAAATTGTTGGTGTTCATTTCATTTAAAGTGACACTATTCATCTAGTCAACCACAATTTTTTTTGAAGTTCACAAGTGAAAAAGTTCACTTTTTTTTAAATCGCTATATGAAACAAATCACTTCAACTAATGCAACGGGAAATAATGCTTTCACTGTCACACATAGTTCTTTCACAAGTTATGTTAAGATGGCACATAATACTACACTGCACTATGTTGAGCAACAGTCAATAATATTTTTCTGTTGACAGTTGACATGTTATGCTTTTGCTGACCGCAGCACGGCTTGTTCTTATGTAATTTTTTACATGCATATGCATACACTTAACATGTTGTACTTTGTATAGATTTTAAATCTAAATAGCGTTTTTACAAAGTCGCCCAACTTCACAGTTTTTTAGTGGAATTTCAGGAATATTAAATGGCTTATCCAATTGCCAAAAAACCAAATTTTGAACAAATTCGTATTGTAAAAACCAGCTAAGATGCTCTCCTTAATATCTGCATTGAGGACGGCATCATGTACATGAATCCTCATTCCTCATGATAGAATATTATGTAGAACTATAAGCAATTTGCCTTTTGGCTTAGTCCTGCAATAATATATTCTCATTTTAAGCTTTCTTTTCTCATTTAATGCAGTCATTTATCGAAACAAAGCTATGGGATGGATGAATGCAGTTGAAAGATTTAAAAAATGCAAATGATGCGGTATTTTGTTTTAATTTTACCACTTGTGACTCGGTTGTGTGTGCAAACCAGTTTGAAATTACCTAGGGGTTTCCAAAATGGAATAGATAAGAAGGCAGGCAGGTATACCAAAGAGAAAAAACAACAACTAGTCGGTACACAAAACAAAATGTTTTTAATAATCATCAACGATCTTCCTCGTCTTCTTGCATCGCATCCGCCTGAATACTTTTTTTCTTAAACTTCTTTCTTGAAATGGTCATCACCGCCACTAGTGCCGCTAATGGCAGGAGTAATAAGTTACTTTTAAAAGAATTTTATGGACTTTTGAAGAATGAACACATAATGTTCATCGTCGTCCGTCGTCATTATTAAAAAAATGATACGGGTAAAGAAATGAAGTCAATGATATCCTCTGAGAAAAAGTTCACATTACACGGACGGTTAACGATCCTGAAAAACCGTTTTTACATTATGTAAGCAGACAGATCGCTTTCTTCAAATGATGTGCCAAGCACCTTGTATTAATGACATTAGTAATGATGTGACTGGAATAGACTGTTGGGCAAATAGGTACATATGTATGCTATAAAGACAAATGTAAGATGGCTCTCAATTGTGAACTTGTTGTTTTTTACATGAAAAAATATGTATTATTTCTGGGTAGTTTTAATGTATTAAGAGATCTCAAAGTTGTTAATGTATATTTAGTTAGAGTTAGTAACGAGCCCGACCCGCTCGTTCTCAATTAGTTAAGGAAGTACATTTTTATAAAGACAAAGAAAGGAAAAATGTATAATCCACATTTTTACAAAGCTTCTACACTGCACTGCACTGTTTAGTGAAATGTTTTTCCTTTGCATGGAAAATTGTATTATTACACATGTTAAAAAGCCAATTGAAATGGACTCCAAGAAGAAACAAGTATATTGCTGCTTTTTTCCTTGTGCAGCTTTTAATTAAACAACCTTCCACCTTCATAACTATAATTATCAAGCAATTAAGAAAAGATATCCTCCTGCACCACCACCACATCCGGCAAAAACATACACTGAATCCGAATTGGAGAATCATCGTTTTAATTGTACTATTTGTTGTATATTTTATCATACCTGTTCAATTGGAAAAAAGTTTTGTTTATTTCACTCTATAATATATACAATTTTTTCAAAGAAAACTAGGTGAAACAATTTGGAGCTGTTTAATGCAAATAGTGCAAGTTAATAGCACGCAAGTAAGAAAAAATGATATTAGCATATGTTGCTTCTTTATTCATAATTATCGTGCCTTCGTTCAAACTACATCTCGATCCATATAAAATGAACATACAATAGTATTGGATAATCTAGATAAATGGAATAATTACATGATATTGTGGTAAGTTTATATGCAAACTTGCACAGGTACTGGTAAATATATAATAATGTATGCATAATATATGCATACCTCCACATAATATGTAGCTTTGTGTACGCATCTCTTTCACAGCCTGAGCCTTGTAATAAAGAGTTTATTCCCGTCTAATCAACTGACTTACGGCTTGATTTTTTAAACCATTTTGTTTTACAGTAGTTGATCAACTGTTTACAACTTACTTCTTTTCTCGTCAACAGTAGCAAAATGGGCTTGATTATTTCAACAGCAGTGGTAAAAAAGGCATTTTTCTTGGAATGCAATATCAATATCCCATTCGCATTCTGAACTCTAACAAAGAGTAAAAATGTATATATTATGGTCTAATGAGGCTACTCGTTTTCAAAGACATACAAAAATGGGAATTATGTTTGCCAAACGCTTGCAATACCTGTTTCACCCGTAAAAGAATTGGATCAGAAAAAGTTGGTGCAGCAGCATTTATCGAGAATGGGATCATCATTTTCATCCAATTCGTACTGGTATTGAGGCATTATATGAAAACAATTAAGAAAAGGTAGCTGACTAAAAGGCAGAGTAGCAGAACCTACACAACAACTTGACACAAGAATTGATCATAAAAATAGATAACAGTTTGTAGTCTGTATCTTTGCGTATGAATGCATATGTAAATCACAGTATTCTTGGTCTCATATTAATTGAGGGTGCATGCAAACAAGACTAACGTTTTGTTAGGGCTCAATTTAGCACCATATTATGCATAGAAGATAAGATGAGCGAGCACCATCAATTTGATCATGTTAAAAAAAAATCAAAATCAAATGTACTTAAGTGTATGATGAATCCAACCTCCACCCCCAATTCCAGCAAGGATGTCCCAAAAGACGAATGGCGAAGGATAAATTAACTGGGAGTTTGGTTTTGTGTTCATAAATATTTATCGACACATATCAATTTGGTTTTACTACATACATCATACACATATGTTGACATAAATCGTTGTTTTTTTGTTGGTATTGTTCTTTATTGAAGTTTTAGCTTCTGTGGTTTTATGATATCCTGCCTCATTCCGACTTGGTGTTCATAACAGCACTATAAGGATCACTTATCACCAATTGTCGTCGGTTTTGATAAGTGATGGCTTTGCAGGATGTGACGAGTAATGACCGGCTCAGTGTCTGAAAATTCGGCTTTGTGTTTACCTTATTATTGAAAAACATTTGGATTCATTTATTAAGTTTACGATGTTCGTTGTATTTTTCTCGACTAAATTCTTGCGAGCATTTATTTTTATCCATTAATTTCGAGTAAGTCAGTACAGTAAACAGCTCTGATTCGCTTGAGACGTCTGACTTTAAAACGATATTAGTTTAAGATAAAATGGATCAAAACGAGAAGAATCATATAAGAAAGAACTTGGAGACACTGGCGGAGGAAACATAATGTCACTGCAACTTACTAACAATATTTGAGGCTAAATGAATATTGGGGGGTGTCATTGAACGACAACAAAGACGAAAGACACCGGGAAAAGTGAATCGCGCAGATGGTTTGCATTCTGCACCCAATCCACCAGCACAAGCAAGAAAACCAAGACAGGCTGGAACAGGAAAGCGAGGGAGATAGAGTAGAAGGCATTACACAATTTTTACATTTATGACTCAACTCATGTGTGAGCCTCGGTGTGAGGACGAGCATATTTTGTGTTGGAAATTTAAAGGAATAAAAAAGGAAAGTTAATTTGATAATTAGCAATTTTGGTGTTAATTGTTTTTAACGTTTATTGTCTGTGTTGACAAATAGGGCACGTGCGACTAGCGTAGGGCATAAGTTGTAGTGCAGGAATACCATAATTTCAGTCTAATAGTATTAGTGGCGTTCGGAAAGCAGTTCCGAACTAGGGCAAGGTCATCGATCACACTTTAGCGTTGGAGTAGTTGAATAGTGAACGACAGGGGCATTGGATAATCAAACCAAGATGTAAAAACCTTTGCCCTACAAAAATGAGCTAAACCAATGTGAGGAGGAAAGCTATACTTTCTTTTAAACTTTACGAACATAGAAAACCTCAATGAGTCAAGAGACGGTCATTTATGAAACCATTAAAGGTCGAACTGGAGCGTTCCAAGTACTGCTTGATGTTCTAGAAAAAACAAATCAGACAGGTCTGGTGGAGATCATAGCAAAGCTCTCAAACAAGGATTCATCTGAGACAGATAGTAGATACGAAGGTTTTTAACATGAAATTATCTTAAACTAATTTGATTTTTAAGTTAAGCAAAATAAGTTTAGCTTATTTCGTAGATTTAGGAGGCTATGTTGAAAATGGTAAGAGAAATACTCCACTAGTAGGTAATTAATTTCTATATCCATTTGGTATTTACTTAAATTCCAACAAAAAATATCTTTAGTCTTACAATAGGTTCGAAATTACTTTCTACGGTTTCAGAATGCTACATTCCAGAACTATTAGAACTATGACAAGATTCAGCAGTATCCACTGTTTTACATAACGAATAGAGAAGTTTAGCTACGAGAGTTCGAACACCGGGGCATGCAACCGTACAATAGGAACAAAGTATAATATTATCACAAATTACGGCATTCGAATCAGTTATCTCAATTTTAGAAAACTAGGCTAAGCGTGCAACAGGGAGAGCGGCTACTTTAAGATCACTCGTAGATATTTTGAAGGATAATTCGTGGAATGAGTTTGCTCGTCAAAGAACTAGTTTAAAAAGTACTAAGCAGCTATTGTACCATAGTATTCGTGAAGATTTCAAAATTAATATAAAATTATTCAGCAGTTAGACTTCAAATGTAATTAAATGCACTGCAATGCATTTAAATGCACTGCAATGTATTTAAATGCACTTCAGACGCTTATCAAAACGGAATTTCATTTACAAAATTCAAGGTAACTCTTCAAATTATAGCTATAGGTCGCCAAGTATAGTACAGGGCATTCAAGCCGGGAAGCATGGGTTCATTGTACTTTAATTTTCTTCGTAAAAAATATGCAAAATGCTAAGAACTTATCTAATTAAGATAATTTTGTAACTCATAGATTTCAGTATGTTCGCATTTTTAATTTTTTGAGGGCCTTGACCTATGACCTTCTGCTGAAATATTTGGCGTAGGAATAAATCATGTTTTGAAAAGTTTCATTTGCTGCATTTCTTAGACTGAGCAGTGCATTAAATATTACGGTCTTATATAATTTTTGTACTTTGAACTTAGTAGTATTTAAATGTATACTTGCTTGGTTGTATTATATTTGTGATTATGAGTAAATGCACTTCGAAAAATAGTTCCATGGTTAGGAGACAAGGATTACTCTCGGTACGGTACATTTTCTGACAATACGTGGCAAAATTATGATAATAAAGTAGAGTAAACAAGTATATCTTCAAATTTAAAGGCTGTGACTAATTTTATTTCAACTTTTGACACATTTATTTTTTGTAAAAATAATACAATAGTTCTAATGGATAGATACAATTTATTGGGCGGTTAATGTACAGACAAGAATAGTTTAACAACCAACCAGAAAAACTGTATGTCAACATGTTTACAACTGATGAACAAATAAAACAAAAATAATTCAGACATTTTATTATACTTTGTTCGACTCTCATCCTAACAATCTTTCTCCGGATCTTTGCAAACCTTCTCTTGTTTCAACAATATTTTTAAAAGGACTCATCCCTTGCTCCCTTAACATACCTACAAGCACACCAACGAACTAAATTCTTCAATTCAGAAGAGTTTTCCCTGAACAAACAATGATTCTGAAACTGTATAAAGATCACCTCAAGCTCAGGTAACAGCTCCCAAATACGTGTATTGTAGCTAGTTGCCCCATCATAAAAGAAATCCACAATTCGAAATACTCCAGTCTCATTTTCCTTAACATTTGGAACACCACTTGGATACAAATTTGCTTCTCGAACAATTAAAAAACGTAACTTTGGAAATCCACAGAAAAAGGCATACGATATCCCGCCCCCACAATTTTCATACCACCGGCAAGTTCCAAAGTGTGAATCTCATTAGCAGGTATACAGACTCCATGGTTTAGTAATTTGGTCCATGATGCAACATTTTCCAACTTGAGATATCCAATGCGTGGAAATACTTGGACAATTTTAAATATTTCCCGGTAATCCTCATTAAAAATAAATTCTTGCTTGGGCTCAAATTCATGGATCATTTTCAAATTTATTTTTTCCACTTCTTTAGCATCCAGCTTTTTCCCATCCAATATTTCCGTCATGTTATCCTCAGCAGTCAAAATATTGACAGTTAACTCCCTCTAATTTTTCATCGTCACTCCTTTGTCCCTTGTCAGTTGATTTTGATAACAAGCTTTGATCATATTATGTTCAAAAATTTCGTCCATATAAGCTACAAATATCCCCCAAGAATATACCATCCATCCTCTTATACTTGAAATCCAATTCCAATGTCGCCCATTTTTCCAGTTTGGATGTACTATTTAAAAACTCGTTTCGGAACACCTTCAACTTCATATTATCAATTTTATTTTGTTCCCGAATAATTCCAAAGTGTCCACCAATTTTTAGTAGTTGCAAATTTGGAACAAAGGAAATGCAAAATTTCACAAATTTTACACCACCAAGTCCATCCTGTTGATTTACAAGATTTCTAATATACTCCAAATCCTTCCAAGAAATATTTCAGAGCTTGTTTCCTCGGTGAATTGGCCACAAGCAATTTATCCAAAGTTACAGGCGCAGCCAGACCACCAACAAAAGGTCCTAATTCCGGCGATGTACCAGACATTCTATCATTAAAGTTGTCCAGGATTCTCAAGCTCTTAAAATAATACGCGTTCTCCACATTTCTAAACTTTGGAACGCGACACGACTGATTATGTTTCCAAATTTCCATTTTCTTTCTCTGCAAAATTATTTGGCATCACAGATTTTTCAATAAAGTCATTCACCAATGACACCATAGCCTATTCACCCGCCGTCATTTTAAAGTGTCCTTTTCACTGAGAAATGGGAAAATTAATGGTAAAATCTTGGCATCCAGTGTATCCTCAGTATTGACAGTGCTGACCATTGTCATTATAAAAAACTCTGAAATTCTCGAGCATACTTTGGAACTGGAAGTCATTTTGTTTTCCAAATTGCTCTTGTCTTTCAATAACTTTTGCTGTTGATGCTTTAGAAAGCCTTGTCTAGTTTCCAAAATATTTTTAAAAGGACACTCCTCGCTTCCCCCTTTTCTCCCAAATTTACAGTCCCATGGTCCCCCAAAATTGCACCGCTGGCCACTGTAATAATCGTGATTCTGAAACTGGAACTAGAATATCTCAAGTTGTGGCGAAGTTTCCCAAAGACTGGAATCGTACGAGGTTCCCCCAAAATTAAATTGGCAACTTTAATTTTCCCATCTTCTCCACATTTTCTTCGGTGCAGCGACGTCGGGTATAAAGGTACGTAAAATTAAGTAGCGCAATTTAGGGAATAAGCTGTTCAATTCTTTTGGAATGAAGTTGATCCCATTAAAATTGAATACTGCCAAAGTGTGTACATGATTCTGTTTAACAACCATTTTGTCAATTTGCTGAACAACTTCTTTGTCAATTTTCATCATTTCAGTTTATTTCATCGTCATTCTCCTTTCACAATGGTATAAATTCCCATCATATCATTTGTACATGAACAAATGGGTAC
>JAQFXM010003146.1:0-21435 GCA_034693345.1 Entomobrya multifasciata | reverse complement strand
TTAACTTTTGAACAACTGTTAAACAGATTTGATTTTAAAGCTCATGGCCATATCTACTAGAGACTTTTATAGTGTACGACGTACACTAACGGGTATCAAGAGCGTGCTGGCCTTTTGCTAGTACCATAATAAGTTTTACTTCAAGCTGGAAACATTATATTTAACCTTTCTTATATTTCAGAATGTGGCCGAGCCCGCAATAGTTCCTTAATGACCGTGTCAAGCTTTATCGACAGAGATCATGACTTGACGGATGAAATTTTTCCTTGGCATGTTGCCATTTTCCGTAGATTTGCAGATACAACCACCTTCAAGTACGCGTGCGGAGGCACACTTATCAATCCTGCAGATAGGGGTTTCGTAATTTTAACCGCTGGTAAGCATTTTAACTTTAGTCGTATAAGTAGCATGTCGTAGTCATACAAGTACATATGAAGATAAAACTTGTCATTGTTTTTTCTTGTCAGGTAATGTGACAAGTAATTTTACTTATTAAGCGACAAGGTTTTAAGCATTTTGTATGGTCGTGTCATGTCATCAATGATATTATTGTTGTTATCTTAATCTTGAGACGTCTCATTCATGGGATAGCATTATTTGTAAAGCAGGCATTTCATTTTCTAATATTTTTGTATTAAAGCACACTGCGTCACGAAACATGATGCATCCGCAGAGCCTGGCTCCCTCAACGCTTTCAAGATTGTCTTGGGACCAATAAGTACTGATTACAGGACTAATGTCATCGGAAATGCGCAGATATTTACTGTATATGACTAAAAGTTTCATTTAAGCTTTCTTCTGTAATTAATTGATAATATTGTGAAAAAAACAACTAATAACTAACTGAATGTGATAATTGCATTAGGCCAAACGAATAGTTATCGATGGCGAGTACAACCCTGACAGTGGAATATCCGACATTGGAATGATTGAGTTGAATGGTCAAGTCAAGCTGTCGGAAACAGTGCAGCCGGTCTGCTTTCCAACCAGATCTGTCGCAAACGCACAAGTGCGACCAGGGATTCCCGGCGAGGTAAGTTTTCATAATTAACTAAACATGATTGTAAAATAATTTTAATAATCTATAACATTTTATATTGTATACTTAAAGGTACCAATCATTAGAAACGACCAATTGGTATACCAAGAAATTTTGCAACTTCCAGTAGTGGAATTGGGAAAATGCATACGAGAATGTGATATACCACCCACAAACACCGAATTTTGTGCCTCTGGTCAGTGATTTGGATATGAAATATCTACACTTTGGTTGTTTTTGTGTGCGTAAATTTGTAAAAATATATCTTTTCCCCTCAATTTATCCAAAGGTACTCGTTTAAATGAGCTAAATACCGGAAGTGGAATAGTATTCTCTGCTTTAACAACAAATCCCAAGCGCTACTTTCTCCAGGTATACAAGTCTATCTAGGAAGGAATGGGCTTTCAAAACAATTCAAGCTAAATATGATATTCATGTTTGCAGGGCATTTTGACCAGAGTTGCAGGTGAATCCCAATCTTGTATTAATCACAACACTTTTACAAGTGTTAGTATTTTCGTAGATTGGGTTCACAAAGTGCATGAGGACATTTCTGATGTTCAAAGAGCAAAAGAACAGCAAGTAAGGTTCATTATTCCTCTTCCATTTTTTGAAGATGTTTAAGTCTTTTAAGTTTCATTGATCTCTGTTAATCTGTGTTCTTCCACTAACCAAAAATAAAGAATGAAATCTTTCAGCAACCTCTAAGCACACCACCTCCAGCACTACCACAGCCTTCCGTTGAAAGCATTCTTGAGCCGGCACCAGCAATTGTTGAAATTACTCAACAGACTGACAACTCTGAACTCTTTGGACCTGGTACGTTTTTAGTAAATAAAATTGCAAAACATTAATCACCATTAAATAAATCTTTTTATGCTTTGTTAATGCTACTTAATAACAGAATTCCTTAAAATTGGACTGGAACGGCATAACAGTTACAGACGGAAACACCAATCTCCACCAGTTCAATTGGATCGAATGGTAATTCTACGTGAAGAGATCTTTATCAATGCTCATTAGCTTGAAAATACTAAAATAAATGCCTACTTTACAGTTGAACAAAGAAGCACAAGAATGGGCAGAGCATTTGCTGCGTGAAAACAAATGGGAATTCGCTGAGGGACAAGAGTACTCACAAAATATTTTCCAATACTTTGGGAAAGTTCTACCAAACGATGTTATCCGCAAAGCTATAGACAACTGGTATGAAGCTATTGCAAAGTACAATTGGAATAACCCAGAAGCTTCTACATTTAGTCAACTTATTTGGAAGACCACTACCCACATTGGAATTGGTGTTGCTAATAAAGGTTCAAAAAGCGTTGTAGTGACAAATTATTGGCCGAAAGGTAATATTTATAACATTGGACCTGGGGACCGTGGAAAATATTTCAAAGATAATGTGCTCCCACCAAACTCACTAGAATTGGGATTCAAAACCGATGAAGCGGTGGATGAACCGTTGCAAAATAAGTAAAACAGTTTAAAGTTGAAAAAATGTTAATGAATGCGGTTTGCGTGCTTTCTCGTCATTTTCCTGTACATATCATTATCGTATTTTTGGTGAATGCGAGCAAAACATGTTGTGTAAATGAATTTTAAATGCATTACGAAGCAGGACTTTTGTTTCACTATGTTTAAGAAACTGCTTCGTTGTTTTTTTCAAGTTACAGTCAAGTCAGATAAACTGCTATGCTGGCAACAATTTGATTGCCTTTTATGATTAGTGTTGGGAATGGGATGTTTCAATGATGCTACAAGATTTAAAGAGTCTAAGTTCAAAGTTTTTATTAACATATTTGTGTAATTGTTTAAACTATGACCAATCATTGGACCAATTTTATGATCAAAGCGATGGGTAACTAAATGTCAACTAAACGTAAGGGGACATTAACAGAAATTTGTGATGTCCCAAAACTGGTTGTTAATAAGTTTGAACTTTTTAAACCCTCTCTGCATGTAATCTAATGCGGGTACCAACTACCAACAAACAGTTAAACTCAAACGTGGAACGTTTATTTATATAAGCTAAAATATGCTGCATATAAAAGTATCGTTATGTCATTAATGACCAAACGACATGTCTACTCAAAGAACCGTTGTAAATTACAAAACAAAAATAAAAATGCAAATAGTAAAAAGGACAAACTGCAAAGCATTATTGTATTTTTTTAAATCTTGGTTAGCATTTTGAAGTTTCAGTTGATGCAATGAATTTCAACTGACATTGTTGGATTTTTCATTGCATTCATTATTGTTGTAAGTAAAACCATGAACGTGAGTACACTTTTACCGTTATTTTTTGCCCTTACTTTTGGATTTTGTGTTTGCTACTGCCCTCCCTTGCTTGCTCCAGAGGTAACCGGTAACTATTTGCAAACTATATTTTTTAAATATTTAGGTGTTAACGGCAGGTACATTGGATTCAAATTTATTGTAGACCACCGAATTAATATGTGAAGAGCCATCAAAACATCAACGTATGAATTGTTCCACATCATGGCTGCCAGAAGGAACCGTAGCTTACTTCAAGTGCATGACTGATTTCAAAAAGCGGGCTAAGGGCAGAATAGTTTGTTCCGAGGGTGGAATACATCGACATATACAGAAACAAAGTATCACTAACAAATCAGACATCAATCTTCCGTGTGGCATTGGTCAGTGTTCACTAAACTGATTTGATAATTTGGTTACATATTAGTAAGCGTTAAATTGGCATTAAATTAAATGTTGCATAATCTGCTTTTCACAGAACGGGATCTTGAAAAGTCAGATATTCACATTTATGTAAGTTCAAGTTCCAGTTTAAATTTGTTTGAAAGTACCTTTTAAAAGTGTGTTTTTAGGGATTTTGAATTTTTTTGAAGGGATATCAAGCACCGATTCGTTACAACTTTACCAATAAAGCAATCGCAGGTAAGGCATGATGGATATGCATTATGAAAATTATGAAGAGACGAATAAAAATTCCTATTATTTTCTAGCATTTGACAAGCTTGGAGAAGCACTCCATAATGAATTTCGAAATACTCACGGTACTCCACCTTTACAGCTGCAAGCAAATGTATAATTTTCAGTATTTTTGTTCACTGAATTTTAAATGTGAAGTTGAGAAGATGTTTGACTTTATACATAATTATCATTTTTTAAACAGCTTTCAAAACTAGCTCAAGATTGGGCTGATAAAGTATCGGTCACAGGACGAATTGACATGGCTTCTAATCTCACCTATGGCCAAAATGTTTTCCTAGCTGAAGGGACTAATTTAACAGCCGCAGTGAACGACGCTGTGCAAAACTGGTACTACAAAGGACTTGCCGACTATTGCTGGGAAGATGCGACCGAAAATTGGAGCAACTCCCTCATCCTGGCTTTCTCACAAGTAGTCTGGAAAAGCTCTAGACACCTTGGTATTGGCGCTGCACCATTAAAATCCCGAAACGCCACAGCAATCATTGCTTTGTACGACCCATCAGGAAATTTAATAATAGATGGAGATGAAGACGCATCAGAAAAACTATTTGACTTGAATGTTCTTCAAGCAAATGATAATTTGTAGTCATATTTATTTTCTAATAAAACATTAAATTTACATTTAAATAAAATAAGCTTTGCGTGATGCTTTAAATACAAACACCAACGTAAAAACATTTTATCAGTTATGTAGTTTCCTTTACACTTTGAAGATTTCGACTTGCACGCGACAGTAAATTTTGTTGATGTGACGTATTTACTCTTTTTCAATTTCAAGTCTTCCTATGCAGCAATGGCAGCGGCAGCGAATTACGGTTTCATAACGAATTATATGCATACGTATTCAAATTGAATGTTCTAACGTAACTTTGATCAATTTAAAAAGCACGAGCACTATAATATACGCTTTCTCATTATTGTTTATGGAGGAGATCCCTTTTTCAATCTCTAAAAATGATATAGAAATAAAGCTGATCAGTGCAAAAAAAAACAAGTTTTGCTTACATATCAAGTTCATGATCAGTGAACCTCACTTTGTGAAAGCCCCTTTGTCAGTTGGGCGACTTTCGTCTTGTCACGCTCTGGGACAAGTAGAATACATGCTTAGCTAACTTAATTTAAATATCAATAATAATCAGCAACTCTCAAGTCCAAATATATAAAAAACGCTTTGTGAAATTTCCAATTTTTGGGACAACTTTTACTCTTCCTTTTTTGGCTAGTGCTAAGCACACATTATAACTTGACAAAATCAATAATGATATGATATTAGAAGATTCACACGAAGCAAGTAAACACTTTTTTCATAGCACTTCATTAAATTCAATGAAGGTGGAAGGAAGTGTGTTGCTCGTAAAAAACTTACCAAAATAAAAAGGGTATTAGGAACATTTGGTAAACGAGGAAGTGTTCATTTTACTTAATTTGATTAAGTAAAAAGTAAACTGTGTCCTGTGAGGAAGGTGGGCGGTGGAGTCAGTAATTTACTGGCATAGTATTCAGTGTGGTCATATAATATCGGCTTATCTGAGATACTTCCGACATGTATTCCGACATCTTCAAAATAATTTTATTAGCCTTCCTTACTTTCCCCTCAACATTGGGACAGACGGAGGAAAATGTTGACTTAGGTAAAAAAACTAAAATATATCAGAACACACCACAAAGTACACATACACATAAGTAATTTATGCCAGTGCAAAGTTCTCAGAATTTTATTGCTAACAGAAGTCGTATAATGAGCTTATATAATAAAAAAAATGATGGTGTTTGGTTATCAGAAGCCTGCGGTCGTCGCCCACTCCAGTACTATCTGAAGCGAAATCAAAACAGGAATGATGAGCAAACAGAGCTAACGGAAAGAGAAAATTTTCCTTGGCACGTCTCAATCTTTAAGAGAGCAAACAAAGGCGCTTCTTTCACTTATGAATGCGGAGGCACACTAATCCCCGGACCAGGTAAAGAGCTCATAGTTCTCACCGCAGCAAGCTGTGTTACGCGGTCACTCAAGTCATCACAACTGGATCCGAATTTCCGGCAAAATATGCGTGTTGTAGTGGGTCCCACCAGCAGTAATTACAACGGAAATAATGAATTTGTCGGATCACAAAAATTTCCGGTAATATGTTGCTCATCTTTTCATGTGATATTCAATTTGTAAAAGAAAGTTCAGTGGGGTTAATTAAGAATATGTCTGTATTCAAAGGAAAAGATAATTAATCGGATTATGCATATTTTCATGTAATCTTACAGTAAAATGTCTTGGGCTTATGTAATGAACAGTAAATTTACTTTATTATTTTGAACAGGTGAAAAGAATAGATATCAATCCTTTGTATGAACCCGTTGGCTTGAAATCTGACGCAGCTCTTATCCAACTAGATGGGAAAGTTGTGCTAGGAAAATATGCTAGACCAGCTTGTCTCCCTCCAAATAATGTTGAAGAAGATCAAGTCAGATTCGGGATGGTTGGTGAGGTAAGTCAGCAGAAGAAGGAAACGTGGTGCATTGAATTGATGTAGTAATCCTCAAATGAAAGACTGCTTTTACGACTTTTACGCAATAAGTGGAGTGACAGAATAAACGGAACGGAACCACTCTTGACACATGTCTTTTTTTTCTTTTGATAATGACATTCATTTTGCGTAGCTCTCTGACTGTGTGTTTTATATGAATGTGAATGTCTCAATGAAAATTTATAGTAACTCTTTTTTCATGTCAAAATTTATAGATTGCTGGTTTCAACTGGGATATCCGAAGAAACGTCTCTGAAAAACTTTGGTTTGCCAAGTACCCTGTCACAACTGGTGTAGTTTGCGAAGATAAATTACAGTTGAAAGTTAATGAATTTTTGGAGTTTTGCACGGGATATCAAAAAGGTAAAAGTCACAATCAAAGCTAACTAAAACAGTTATATCTGCGGTCTTGTTTGTCTTGTGTGGGATATGCCATGCATAAGGCATATATTCTGATGCTGATTGCTAAATATCTCATGCAAATGCAAGCTTCATTCATGAGATGTGCGTTGATAACCAATTTTCTATGACCTTTGACTTTACACAGAAACGAGCGCCTGTCAAGGGGACTCTGGTTCTGGTAAGTAAACTAAAGAAAGGATAAGGAGCACAATTGGCTTGAACCGAATCAACTCATAAAAACCTTGTTTTCATTACATACATATTTTTTCCTACCAGGTTTGGTATTTCAATATCCCCGAATCGGAGGAAGATACTATGTTCAAGTACGTCATCATGTTTCATTGTTAACTGTTCTTTTTCATACGCACAAGATTTCGCAATCTTATCATTTACCAATTCTCTTGCATTTCATCATAACAAACCTCCTTTGTTTGATTTAGGGCGTGTTGAGCTTTATCGGGAAAACGCCTGTTAGCGATGACGGCTATTGTGAGAATTACAACATTTTCCAAAGAGTGGCTCCATTACTTCAATGGGTAAAAGACGTTCAAGACAGAATCGCAAAGGAGGTAAGTGAAAATAAAAAACTGTTAATAGCCCTTTCCCCCACATTTTTTAATAAAAAGTAAAAATAAAACGGTATGTGCTCATTTTGCGTGGTTAAAGGAAGTGGTGAAAATAGCGGCTAAAAATCAACCTCCATTAGTTCCAGGAACTCCACCACACAGAATATTTCCAGGTTAATTCGGTTATTTTTACATATGAACATTATCAGTAAACATAAAAAATAAGAGGAATAGTTTGCTAATAAAATCCTTTTTTGTTGTTTTCACAAAGAGTATGCAAAGGTGGGAAGAGACTTTCATAATCATTACAGGCAAAAGCACAGAGCTGCACCATTGAAACTGAGTGAAAAGGTAATATTTTTATTAACAAATAAAGTTATATATGCCTCCAAAACAACTATCATCATTTTATATCTTTGCCTTCATTAGATTCAAGAATCAGCTCAGCGCTTGGCAGAATCCTTAGCAGCTAGGAACACACTTGAGGTTCCAAGAGATTCCATCTATTCCGCAAACGTGTTTGCAATTCCAGGTGTTGTTCCAGCATCAGAGGCTGTGCGTGAAGCTGTTCAATTTTGGTATAGAAGTTTTACAGACTATAAAAGAGACGATCCTAAACCATCAGCTTTTACTCAAATGGTTTGGAGAGCCTCTCAGGAGCTTGGCGTGGGCACTGCTACAGATGGGGATAGAACGGTTGTGGTATCTCAGTATTATCCTAAAGGTACACCTCAAGAAATCTAATATCATTGAATTCAATGGATTTGATGAAGAAATAAATATTTCATTTTGACTATATGAGCATTTTTGTTTGACTTGACAGGTAATGTGTACTATGAAAATGGAAAGTATTTCGAACGAACGAAAACGTATGACGAAAATGTTAAACCTGTCCTTCCGGGATATCTCTAAAAATACAAAAAGTCGGTCGGAATGATGTCTCAATCCTTTGTATTAGCCTGTTAAAATGTCTTATTTTTAATTTATTGTTTGTAAAGTATTTAAAGAATAAGCATGAATAATGAATAATACTCGGCGATTTAAAAAGAGTTTTTGTTAAAAACAACTTTTGTACTATTGGTTTCTTTACATGCACAATTCCGTAAAATAACTGGACCTAAGATTGCTACTGAAATCATTAACATAATTTCATCATTTTTGTGCAATTAGCACATATATATTGGGAATTGGCTTCCTATTCATGAAACAACGTTTGCGTCATATGAATGGAACTACCGCATGTTGACTATTCGGAACATAACTAACTTCTGTTTAGTTCATGTGTCATATTCATCGTAATTTCCTGTGAGTAAACCAAACAGGAACACTGACATTGTACCGAATTTTTGACTAACAATGACTACTGGACGTGTACATGTTTTAGGATATAAAAATAGATCCATGCCACCATCACTCTTCATTAAATCGCGTTCATTCATCATAGTTGCTTTACTTTGTAGCATAAGAAAAATTGCCAAATAGTAATAATTTTTGTCGAGTTTCCAGTTAGCGTAAACACAAGATGTTCACAAAACATTCTCACCATTTTTCTTTACAATTTCTTGGAATTGGTTTAGTGCTAACTATAGTGAAAATACAAAGTACTCCAGTTCCAGATGAACTGAACAGCAATGCAATCGGTGAAAGTATAGCATGTGACCCTCTGAGTGCACAGGTATTCCATTGATTTCATTATACCTTATTTCCTTCATTTCAATTTTATAAACAAATGAATGTGACGATTTAGGGAACCGCTGTTCTATGCTTTCCACCTTCCACAGTACCAAATGAACAATTTGGCCCATCTAATGACTGCTCCCAGCCTTCCACTCCAAGTACAGTTGCATCCTATTCCTGCAGGAATCACAGAGGTGAGGTATACACGGGTTTTCTCAGTTGCTCCAGGTCGGGAATTTGGATCACTTCACTAGAACATGCAAATAACTCCATCTGCAATCTTGGTATGGCATAATTCAGTCACGGTTGAGCTTAACAGAAAACTTGTTCGAAATGTTTAATAAAATTTGGCGTAATCAATTTCAGAAGCGTCTATTCTTAACTTTGAAACACCGGATGTGGTTGTAAGTTCACATTTCCCATTTTCAATGACTCCGTGTGCTGAAAAATTTACTTCCTAGGCATTTTTTCCTCGCAACAGATTGTTTCAGAATTGCCTGAATTTACAACTCCAAGCCCCAACAGGGATTTGATGCAGCCTGATATATCATCTCTCAGTGGTAACTTACAAAAAAAGGGTTTTCAATTGTAGTTCTTAATCAAAACGAAGCATTGAATACAATGTATTTTAATTTACATTTAGGATATGAAGCTTTGACATTACAGCTCCATAATACATTTCGGAGAAATCATAACGTTCCAATGGTCGAAATGTCGGAAAAGGTAAATCATTTTTCATTGTCCCATTTTAACTATTCTTTTGAAACACATTTACTTCAGCCTAACATTCGACATTGTTATTTAAGCTCAATATGGTCGCTCAGCAGTACGCAGACAGTGTTATTTCCGGTGGAGACCTTACAGAAACCGAATCCAGCTTCAAATTCAACCCAGTCCATTCCACAATGAATGTAGAAATGAACTGGTACTTCCAAGTCCCAACTAGCCCCAATCCTGAAGAAGCTGTAAGCAACGCTGTGCAATCCTGGTACTCTGGTTTTGCTAAATACGACTGGGAAAATGTGGAGAGAAATTTGGAAGTAGGGGATGCACTTGCTTTTGCACGTGTCATTTGGAAAGCCACTAAACTTATTGGTGTTGGAGTGGCTACATCGGAAAAGCTTACTTTTGTTGCTTGTGTGTACACACCGGGGAGAAATGTTACTTCCACAGATCCCACACTTGAACTGCAGTTGAATGTGCCTACTTTTCGTATTGGATAAGAGCTTGAATCAAACGCTCTCTCATGTATGTGTAGGAGAATATTGATATCAATGCCTAGGAAATTTATTAGTGCTCTACGCTAAGTCACGTTCAATATCTTATTTTTTTGCAATAACAAATTCAAGAGTTTATTATAATGTTCCCACTGCCATTCAGCCGAAAACATTGTACTTAAAGTATTTTTATTGATGTACATCAAATAATGTTAAACGCTGCTAGATCTCAATCGCATTTGGTTTCGTGCATGTATGTTTGAAGATTCTTTTTTCCTGGCCAAATCCCTAATTAAGTTGCAGAAGTTAGAGTCATGAGAGACGAAGAAATTGAGAGAGTTTTGGAGGAAATTAGTCGTCATAACCGGAGCTCCAATTTGTCTACCCGTGATTCAGACAGCCATGACAAGGATATCAACGACAATAATGACGAATTCGGCTATGAAATACTTATATTCGTTTTGGTATTCTGCGTGCTGATTGTTTTTGTGATTGCAAAGTCCTTAATTTCTGTCAGGTCAAAACCGAGGCCATTAGTACGGACAAACCTCATAGAGTAAAAATGCATGCACCTATAGGTGGATGTCTTGGTGCTCTTTGGACAAACCTCATTTGATGTATACATATAGCTATTTTTGTGAGTTTCTAACTTCATGTTTTACAAAGACGTTTACTTGTGCGTGTAATAAATAAATAAATTCATGGCATAATGTACAGAATAAATTCAAGTTAATTTTTGACGTATATTTATCAGTTTGAAATTAATTTATACTTTTGTTGATGTTTCTTATTGTACACATGCACAGTGGCTAAAAACTGGGGAATACAACATGTTGAATTGTGTAAAACATATTTTTCGTCTCGAATACAATATTACATAGAGAAGTTTTTGATAATCAACGCTATATAACATAATGAAGTTGGAATGCCAGATACCAGAAAGAACATGGTAATAATGATAAAGAGTACAAACAAATCATTACAAGAGTTATTTTAAAACATTATCAACATGAACTGGCATTACGAAATGAATAAGTATTGTAAAAGCAAATAAAATCAATCATTTCTTCATTACATAATTTCTTTATTTACACAACAGACAAGTTAAAAAAATATGAATGAGAAAACAAATATTTTTATATGTTTAACGTCCAGTTCAATTACCAGTTATTGTTTACTTTTGTTTACCATGAAATTACTTCTAACCTAATCTACAGTTATCAAAATATAGTAGCTTATTAGCACTAGCACAACTAACAGGTTTCAAAAATATGAACAAAAGATTTTCTATTTGTGTAAGCACTAATTGCGATATCATGCATCTCCAATCTCTTATATGGTTTGCCATAATAAAAAAATAACTAGATAAGCAAAGAGACGTCCTTAAAAACTATTTGAGATAAGTGAATGATTTATATTAGTGTAGCGTGTAGCTATCCGAAATATTAATCCATGAAACAAAGAAATCCTAATATTTTATGACAGAGACATGCTTTTTCATGATTTTATAAACAACAGACTACAGGGAACTAAAATCGAAGAGATGCGCAATGATTGAGTGAGTAACCATCTATTTTAAGCTATTTAAAGTACATAAATGAAATGCAATGGTACAACATGCGAAATACAAAATATAAGCCCAAAAGCTGCCGACCTTGATTTTTTTCTTTAAGAACTTTGTTTTGTACTCACGAGTACAATAAAGCACGAATAATTAACGTAAATGCGTTTAATTGTTCACACTCAGTGTTTATTTATCTTCAGCATCTTGCAACCCTTCTGAAATTTTATCAACCATTACGGTTAATAACTTCGTCCAAGCATTGTCCGCTTCTGGGGTCCAGTAATCTTTCAGCGCTTTCCCCAGAAATTCAAGGAGACTCGACTTCAGATTCTGTAAAATAAACAAACATTTTGAATAGTGTGGATTACAGTCTAATCGACTTCTTGCTCAGGTAATAAATGAATCAAATTCAAATAGTGAAATAGCCTTTTTGAGAATTGCACAAGTTGTTTTAAATTAAAATTTAGAATCCCTTCAAAAAATATATGGCTTATAGTACATATCTCAAATATTTGTATCACCTTCCTTTAAAAATGTAGCATAAGGAAAATATAAAACTGCATTTTTAAGAAACGTCCAAGATTATTTTTGAAAACATGTTAGCCTTCGTCCACTACCCCATCGCTTGTTTCCATCCGACATATATGAGTAATGTCATGTCAAGTCGCTTCTTTTAATATTTATTTAATTCCAACCCAGCCTTACAGTAGTTAAGAATAAAATATGAAGAGGCTTATAAACTTTGTGCTTATGGCTTTATTTTCAGACTAGACGCAAACAAAACTACTTTTAACTGGAAAGTATGAGAACAAGAAGGATACTTTACAACACAAGGCTTGTGCATTGTTTATGTGTGTTTCAACTTATTTTCCAAAATTTGATTCTTAACTTATAATCGGAACAATTTATCAAACACAAAAATATACATACGTTTGAGCATTGTGGAAGACATAGCTAGTCAGGGAGTCGGGATATAGTTGGGAAGTTATACTAGTTGTATGCGCAAAACTACTTGTAAAATCAAATATAATAGGAATAACTTTTTAATGAGTAGTTCGAAAAAACTCTTAGCAAAAAGAATAAATTTACTTGACTCTAACAACACGATTCTCACTTTTAGTTCTTTCTGCATCATAACAAAATTATTTTCAAATTTATAGCAAGATATGGCTTTCTTCTGCATTGTTTTCTGTGTACTATATCAAGAATATAAATGTATCGTATTGCCCCAAAAGCTGATTTTGCAATGATAATCGTGATGATTCATGATAGATGTTAATGACCAGTTCTACGAGTATTTTTATGAATTTTCTTTATGAAACCTCAGTCTTTATGATAGAGATAAAATGTGTCATATTACTTACTTCAAAATCCCCCCGTTTGAGGTTCCTTTTTCCACCATGGTTTTGTCCCGTTTTATGAAGGAGAACATTAAGCACATCGGGATCATCCAAATTGTCAACCAATCCATTGATGGCATTGAGTACGGTAAAAGCGTGAGCTTGTAATCTTTTGTTTTCCGCTAATTTTTCTAATGGAACATCTGCGAATCCACGAAATTTCTTTTGATATTCAGGGTATCCGCCAAAGAAGCTATCATACAAGAAGAATGAAATAAACCCTTTTTATTAACCTCTTTATATGACTCAATCATAAACATTGCCCAAATCCTGTACTTCAATCATAACTGCAGGCAATTAAACTGAACAAACATAATTTTAGTGCTAGAGAGTTTCTGGAGTGGAGAAAGAACGTAAAATCAGGATTTCTCCCTTCTCTGTAACCACATGAGACACAAGATTGCGGATTTTTAGTACATCATAAACAGAAACCATTCTCTCAATTTACATGAACCAGCATGTTGAATAATTTATATGCTAATCCAGCTGTGACTTTTCACATGAGCTCTCACTCTCTCTCTCAATCACTTTATCTATTGACTAATTATCATGAAAATCGTAATACTTTTGTAGGAGTGAGGAAACATGAGTAATTACTTACTGTAGAAAAAACTGAACTCCATTCCCCTTTAAATCTGGAGACACAAGGGCCCATGTATCCCGAATGTTCTTTTCTTCTTCTGCAGTCAACATCGTCAATTTTGGCTTGAGATGTAGCTTCAATAATAATTAGTTTTTTTCTCTTGACTTAAAACTTTCAGTCCTCTCTGGGAATTCTGCTTGTCTTTGCTCAATCCCAGAAATATTCTGCAACAAAATCAGAGAGTATGTTATATTAATATCAGTGATATGAACTTGCACAAAACGTAATCTATAAACTTGAACGGAAATGTAAGCTAAAATCGTAAACCTAGAAAAGTAATTTATAATCTTTAAAGCTGCAATTTGATGTTTCCGTACAAAAATTCGTTCTTGACTAAAGTCAACTTTTACGGATTTATAATGCTATCAAATATCGAGCAAAATTGTTGATGCAGAGTTTTTCTAACAAACCTGTGATACTATTTGGGAGGCTACAAACACGTGAAACGGTGAATGAAAAACTTCAGTATAGGCTTTATTTTCAGCAGCACATTTTAAATTACCACTGTTCATGGATGGCAGGGCAGAAATAATCTTCTTTACTTAAATCGTATCATATACATTTATAAAGATTTGCTTATCATGCAGTCATATGACCTTCATTAATGTATCAGTGCGTACCAAAGCTTTATCCAATTTACTGTGTAGAAACTGCCGAATATACATAACGCTTTGTTCTTCTCCGTACACATTCAGTGCAACATGATCATAAATATGATTGTACATTGACCATTCTAGCTGGATAGCTGGACATACATAGTTGTGAAGATGAGATTGTGTTTGTCTGCTTTTGAAAACATTTATTTATTCAATGTTTGTCTGGAGAAAAAATGTTGAAAAACCAGTTCTGCACCGTCAAATGTCATTTCTTCTCCATAAATTTTTCTAATATACTTATTGTACAGCCATTCCCTGTTTTCTGGTTGACTTGTTTACTGATTAGCATTCAAAATTCAGGATCATCACAAAAACCTGCTTGAAAAGCAATATCCCATACTTTCTAGAGTCGACAACAACATCAACAAGTGTCCTGAGCATCAATCTTATCTTTATAACGAATGACAAACTACATCATAGTCATTCTCATCACAAATTCATATACCACTTTTGTCTTTTCTAAAACTTGACAAAGTTGAAAACTTACGATAAGCTCAAGTGCAAGAACAAATGAAATAATATTGATTATGGATGTAAAGGTAATGATAAAAATGTTTTTGTGGAAATCGGAAAATTATTATCATTACATTACAAGTAGCTCTAAGACAGTCTGCGAGATATGTTTTCATGATGACTCATGTTAGCCTTTAAACCATTCTGGAGACTTCAATTTAACTAAAGCTACTTAAGATTGCTTAACACCAAATTGAATAACAAATGTCCCCACTATGCAAGCCCAAAGAAGTTTAATCTGTTATATCATATCGAAGAAGAGCCAATAATCTTTTATAATACAAAGTTCATTAACAATATGTGTATATCGTTATGCAATTCATGGTCATTGGAGATTGGAGCATGCATAATTCTTAGCAAAACGCAAAACGCAACTCAGCTTTTTCTCTCTACTAACGAATTACAGTGGACTGCGTAGAACGATTGTTTCTCAATCAAAACGAAATCGCTTTGTCCACTAGGTAGTGTGGACTCCTACTCCTCCCATTGTTCGAAAACAAGTAGTAAAAACGGTCCATACAATAATCAACGAAATTTTATTCAATGAAGGATTCCATAGTACATACATGAAATTATAACTGAACCAGTCCAGTAATATGCAGTTGGGCTTCAAGAAACCCATTGGTCACTGTAGTCCAAAATAAGACTATTATTGGCTAGCATGATTGCTCCAAACATAAGCTTAATCCTTGTAGCAAGTAGTGTTTAATCAAGTTATTGTTTATTACTTCTTCAGTGAATAATTCAATTAAGAGAGGACCAAAATACAATTTTATTACCAGCAAAAACTTCCCACTTCAAAAATTGACACATTACCGAATTATAACCAATTCTTTTTAGAATGGAAATCAAGCAATGGCCATTCCTATAAAAATGGTCTCACTGATTAGTCCTGAGGTTTTGAAGATGTCAGTGAAACTTGATTAGAGCTAATTGAGTCAATGATGTCCTGTTTAATCAACAAAGAATCTCTTGGAACTAGATTAACGTAATCTTAGCTTTTACCACAACGTGTAATGATAGCTTTTGTGGCGTACTAATGATATTAACATTTCATTCAAACCATGCAAGAGAGGGCCAGAAAAAGGAGCCACTTTTACTCCCCATCAATACATACTTAAAAGTGGTTTTGCAATAATTCCAACAGCACTGCAACTAATAGTTATGAAATTAGGTTGAATGACATGACATGCTGGGAGATGAACAGATTATGATGATGGATATTATTTCCTTCAACACGTGACTCTCTTGCGAAATGAAAAAAGGTTTTCTATTTTCCAGCGAGAATTTATGATAGATGACCAACATGGTTAAATATAATACTTTGAGGTTACACACAAAAAGTGTTTTTACTTCTAAAACTATATGTGTTTTTACTTCTACCAACTTTACACATGAATACTTGGAATCAAACAGAAATGTTAACCTTACGCACTTGTCTCAAGTTACCCCGATCCCCGATCCGAACACACAATGACACAATTGACGTGATGACGTTAATGCCAGTTCCAAAAGTAGACTGATATCATGTTTCTATATTTTTTAACTGTAACCAGATGCAGTGTACCGACAAATTATAGATGTTCATGACAGCTTCCAATTTACTACTGATTCCCATCATCCATGCATTGTCCCATTATCTATTCTCAATATCATACTATCAGTCAGTTAGTCTCCACACATATTTCGCATGTTGTGCAATGAGTCTGACAATGAAACTCGATCATAATATGGATGTACTTGGAAACTTTCATTTTACACACAAACTTTTCGTGTACATACCTAACTTAGAAAATTACAACGTTCGATCAAACGTTCGAGAGATTCTTGATTTGATTTGCAATTTGCTAATTATATCTTTTGTCAGTGTTCAGTACGCATGCTAGTCAAAAAATTAAAGTTATCCTTGGAACATTTATGTAACACACATTATAGCAAACATTAACAACTCTAAATTAGCAACATTAGCAGACATCATGATCATGTTAGGTCAGGAGGTGCAAAATCGAAAATTTAGTCTAATTATGAATACACCTTGAAAAAACATTATCCTGTGGAGTGGAAGCAAAAGCAAAGCGCTTTCGTGAAATCCAGCTAATACGCGATATACCTAGTATAGTGCGACTCATGGAGATGAGATTACTCTCAAACAATATTGAACAGATAAAAGTTTGAAAACGTGTTGCAGTGTTTGCAATATAGTAATAAGATATCGTGCTTCTCATGAAAATTGGGTATGATGAAACATGATGATGAACATTGAACATCACAAAAAAGTATGAGTGTGTTGCAACTTGCAATGGACTACTTACACTTTCCAGAGAAATGACAACTGACGGCCGCGGACGGGACGGTGGGAACTTTTTTGGAACCCAGTAATGATTTTTGGGATTGACGTTTAATATTTTGAGTGGAAAATGTATAACTTCAATTTTTGCTGATAAATAGGTTATCTGTCATTTACCACGTTTTTTACAAGTGCCAAAAGGATAATACGGAAATGGAAAATTCCCTACGAAAACATGCAAAACCATAAAAATGAAATCACAGTTCCATAAGAAAATATAATTAAATTTTAAAAAGAAAAGTGGAATTTACCCTAAAATGCTGTCTGTTTTCTTCCTTTGGTTTTCTTTCCAATTCCGTAGTCACAGATAACAAGTTTTACACTTTCTCTCAGCTCTGCTCTTCTTCTCTTCTGGCTTGACTCTAGTTTTACTTGTGTTTTGATGGGAATATGGGAATTGAAGAAAATTTGTCTTTCACCTTTTTGTTAATATATTAGTTTCTCTGTTTACCACTTGTTGGGAGGATAACCATGCAAATCATATATTTAAAAAGCAGCGAAGGAAGTTGAACATTAGTTTAGTATTATTGTTGCGGATGACTATGTCTGGAGGAAAACGATAGGTAATTTTTAACCTTGTTTCACTCAACCACACACACAATACCACACCACATATGCAAAAAACACTACATTGGATTTTATGGGGAAGCTGAGAGAAGAGAGATAAGGAAAAACGGGGACAAAGAGAATGAGAGGAGCTCACTAACTCACAAGGCAGTTGAAGAAGAAGGTAAAGAAGAAGGAAAAGAGGAACTCCAAAAACGAACGCTTATTTTTATCCAACTTTTTTAATACAGCTCATCACACTGAAGACTCACAGCGTCAACTGGCAAGCTTCGTCTCATCAACCTGCCTTTAATATCAAATTGATACAATTTTCCCCAAAGCTTTTCTTGGATCTTTTCGTCCTCGTTTATGTTTAACCGGCAGAGACGTTTATAAGTCTTTTTTTTCTTCTTTCTTTGTGTAAAGCGGTGGTGGTGGTGGTACGCTTTCCTTGTTCACTAACTAACTCCACTCATCTCAGGAAGCCAGAGAAGAACCATAAGCTATCTACTATAATACATGCATACGCAATAAAAGTAGACTATTAAATATTGGCAAAAAGGTAAATTTAAAATAACCCTTTTTCCTTCCACTTTACAAATATTATATGCATATCTACAAAATGCTACTTACTTTGTTACATTTAATGTGGAGGAGCGATAGAGAGAGAGAACAGCCAACAAAACCGACCACATTTTCATCTTTTTGTTATATTCTAAGCAATTTACATGGGCACCGCAAGACCAATTGCTTCAGTCAAGTGTGTAATAGATACATGAACATGAACTCCTTCTTCCATAATAAAAACGAGTTTCACTCCATTTTCTTTTCCTTTATATTCCCAATGAAAAGTTAAATGCCTACTTAATGTATTCGTCGGATGCAAAAGATAAAGTGCACAACTTAATTTAAACCGTGCATCATATCATATCATAAGCCACGTATATAGGTACACGCTACTCAGGTTTCAGGTACGATGATGATACAAAGACGGGTAAAAATATATGTTTTTTATGAATTTTACGCATATTCATATTATCAAGAGGTATTGATGCATATGGGCCCGGGCCGGAGTATAAAAATATTCTGTTACTACATTGCATGTAAGGTGTAATATGTTTTTTGGTGTTTTTTCTTTCTTGCAATTTGCAATATCACATGAAAATGAAACAAAACTACCTTCTTCATCTTTATTCTCTCTTCTTACTTATATTTGAGTAGATTGAGAGAAAAAAGTTGAGTTGGGTAAGTTTTGTGAGTGTGTGGCGTGGCTGCGTTTGATGAACTTTAGAAGCTTAAGCCTGATAAAAATTCATGTCTTACAGGCTGAAACTAGTATAAAAAGAGTCACGAAATTGAAAGAGTCAGTTTTGTATTATTTGTAACAACACAAAGTTGAAACACATGCATGAATTATGAATTTTGCAAGTGGAAGAAGAAGAAGACAGTAAGACAGAGAGAAAGAGACTTGATCTTCGTCTTTTTGGAATTAGAAAGTCTCTCTGTCGTGTGTGGAGTGTGGAGGAAGGGAGGGATGGAGTGGAGGATGAAAATGTTTTGTTTTCTTCTTCATTTTCTCTCACACAGTCACACCTCCTCTCTTAGTAGTTTTCATAATTATGATGAAAGTTCCCCATCTATCTTTTATTCAATCGTATCTCGACCTCAATTCTGACTCCTCTGTGCAGTGTTGCGGGAGCTGAGCTGGGATGGGAGGGAAGTGCGTGCTGGCTTATTTCAAACTAAACAAAATACAGTTTTTAGAAAGACAAATGCGGTTTTTTCTTCATATGAATATGCATGCGAATTTATAGGTGTTTTCTGGAAACTTAATATAATGCCTGGAAATTGTGTTTGTAATGTAATCAAAATGATGATGACACTGTATATGTTTTCCCTTAAAATTCCAGTACCACCTTACCTACCATGGTATGATCATATCTTCTTGGTAATTTTACATACTCGACTAAAAAATTGAATTAAGAATAAGCATTAAATTAAAAAACGTAATTATAATGGTAAAAAAGGTATGCGGAGGTCTTGGTGGTGTGGTGTGTATTTAAAACGAGCTGATGAAATGGTTCGGTCAGGGAAATTCTTTGAAGAAAATTTTTTACAGGAAGAAATGGATCCTTCGGCAGGTCATGGTCAGCCCAAACAAAGAAGGTCATCTAATGCGGGGAAAATGAATATACACGATGCCATCCAATATTGGGTAACCCAACTGATGATAATGATCAAGTTTGCAAATACTTGACATTTCCGTTCCACCGTCCAGTATTACTTGATATTATGAACAATTATGATAAAGCTTACCGCTGGAAAACGACGCTTCCAGTGTACTGGTTGGATGACGGTGCTCGTGCTGCCAGTGATCCCGAAACCAGGAACAATTTTTTGAAAAAAATGTAATGATGCTACAAGTTGATGAAGTAGACCAATAGTGTCAACACTGAACCAATGAAATAAATAACTTCTTTCCAAAATGTGGATAAATTCAAAATTCAATATTTACTTCCCCAATCAAAGAAAAACATTTGAACAAGTCATAAGTCGCACCGAGATCGTGGCGGTTTACAAGGTAGAGGATCAAGGTTCACAGTATGAAATTTTCTATTAATCTACCGGCTTTTTTACTGTCCTGTTTTATGGCCCGAGAAATTTTTACTATTTGACTGCTACATGGAATTATACAGCTATTTTTTTCGCAAACGTTTTCAACAACAAAAACACTGATGGATGGCGAAGGGACTAGGGACGGTACAGCAGAGACGGACAAGCCACATTCATAAAGATCACAGCGTGCTCCTTAAAAACTAGTAATTGTAATAACACAAAACACAATGCAGAGTTACTCTTAAAGTCACATGAAGCTTCAAATTCCTTCATTGTAACGTAACAATCTATAAATTATATGCCAAAAATGTCAATTGAAAACACAGCACAAAAAAACTGGTGTGATCATTGCTCAAAAATTTAATTGGTTTGATACACTATTCAAGTTATGGAAAAGTGAACTTTATTGAAGGCTTCTTATGAGGAAGTATAAAGAATAATAAAACCATTTTTCTCGAGTCTTGCTCTTTTGTGTACGCAGAATAATTAATGTGTACCAATAAGAAGTAATAATAATGGTCCGTGGAAGTATACCGATGAATTTTAGTCAGAACCACCTCCATCGTCCTTGCGGTCATTCTTGGGATTAGGGCATTCACGACTAATGTGTCCTTGCTCACCACAGTTGTAACAAGTTTGGCTCTGGCCACGACCCTCAGGACACTCCCGAGCAATGTGTCCACTCTTGCGGCAATTATAGCACATGGGTTCATCCGACGCTCGAGTACAGTCTCTGGCAATATGACCCACGCCATCG